>SJYX01013615.1:0-30329 GCA_006410675.1 Oreotragus oreotragus
TATATATATATATATCTCCACTCTTTGCAGATTCTATTCCCATATAGGTCATAACAGAGTATTAAATAGAGTCCCCTGTGCTATACAGTAGAGAGTGTGTATAAGTCAAGCCCAATCTTCTAGTTTATTCCTCCATCCTTTGCCCCTTAGTAACCATGAGCTGTTTGCTATATCAAGGTACAGGTTTAAGGCAAATTCATCTGCTTTTGTTCTACTAAAGGATACTAGGATGGCAACTCTCTTGTTTGAAGAGATCATCATGTTACTCAAGGAACCAGTTTGACTCATTTTTATTGTTTAGCATATAGACCAGTTGTTTAAACAGAATAGACCAAATTAGCTAATTTTTTTGGTATCTAGCAAAAATCTCTCACTCTTATTTGGGCTTGTAAAGCAATAGCTCTCAAGCATGAGCCTATACCTGAATCTTCTGGAGGGCTAGTTAAGACACAGATTGCTAGTCCTACCTTGAGTATTTCTGAGTTGATGGTTCTTGGACAAGATTCTGGAGTTTGCAATTCTGACAAGTTCCCAGATAATGCTGTCATTGATGGCCCTGGGACCACAATTTGAGAACCACTGGATAGAGAAAGATTCTGAAATGGAATCATATTCAATTGTTTTGAATACATTTGGTCTTATAATCTTTATACTGTTGGCAGAGTGTTCTGTCAGCATCCAAAGTTATTTTTATTATGATTATTTTTAATGGTGAGGAATATTTTAGCCTCCTGTGAAAATCCTACTTCAGTTCTGTCATTCTCTTCCCTTTCCTACAATCTTGCTCCTCTGTAATCATGCCAGATGGTGCTACTCATTAGCTTATGAAGAAGTGATGCTTTATCATTCTAGACAGAGAGACAAATTATTCTGTTCTCTGATTCTGAGTCAAGAATCGACATCTGGGTGTATATTCAACCTACTATTTGCTTTACAATTTTGTTCATTAGGTATTTATTACCCTGACAGTATATGAGCTAGTCGTTATCCCTCTGTCACATATTCTCTCAAATTATATTCATTTAAAGTTCATATCAGTGCTGTTTGACAACAGCCATCATCATAGCCATTACATCATAACATGTAATTTCTCTTTTGCCCAAATTATCTGGGTCAGGTGGTTATCTGGGGATTATATCCATAAAATTAAGATAGTGGATAATATTCCATTCTCTGACTCAATTTTCTAAAGGGATAAGCGGAGCAATTGGTGTTGCTGATTTGTGAAAAAACATAAAATCTAAGGACAATAAGTTATATTATGACCAATGTCATGACCTTCTTTTTCATTCATTGTATGTTTTTCTTAGAAGAAATGAGCAGGAGGAGCCTATATGATTTAATGAGAAGAATAAAGGATGAGGAACTTCCCAGGTGGTGCTAGTAGTAAAGAATCCACCTGCCAATGCAGACGTAGGATACACAGGTTCAATTCCTGGGTCAGGAAGATCCCTTGGAGGAGGGCAGGGCAACCCACTCCAGTATTCTTGCCTGGAGAATCCCATGNTGCTGCAATTCATGGGGTCACAAAGAGTCAGACACAACTGAGCGACTGAACTGAACTGAACTGAACTGATAGACAGAAATTGTTGTTAAACTTTCCCCTTTCTCTACTTTTCAACAATAACTACTAATTTTTCTTTAAGTCATCAACCACAACCTACTAGAGAGCCAATATTTTTTACTAATAGCCCCTTCATTGTCCTTAAAATTTTTCTGTGACTTCTTGTCCTAAAGACCTTGCCAGAGTTTTAGATTTTTGTTTTGATAGGACTCTACTCAGTACCAAAATCTATGTTCAGTATCTAATGTTGTACAATAAACAACTTGAAAACTTACTGGCTTAAACTAACAAAAATAACTTAATATATCTCATTGCTTCTTTGGGTTTGAAATTAATGTATGGCAAAACAGGAATAGCTTGTCTCTATTCCATGACTTCCAAACCCGCATTTCAAAGATGTCTTATTTCAAAACAGGCTAGGGCCTTGAATCAACTGAATCAACATGCAACACACACACACACACACACACACATATGTACACATACATACATAATATAGTGAAGAAAGCTCATTTTTATTTTATGAAAACATGCACACACAAACAGCCTAAGTAAGCTTTATACATTTTATGGATCCTGCATTTAAACTATTCCCCAGACCTAACTTACTCCCACCACTTTAGTGCTAGGTAGAGAAAATGACCTGCCTCTTGAGAAATCTGTATGCAGGTCAGGAAGCAACAGTTAGAACTGCACATGGAACAACAGACTGGTTCCAAATAGGAAAAGGAGTACATCAAGGCTGTATATTGTCACCCTGTTTATTTAACTTATATGTAGAGTACATCATGAGAAACTCTGGACTGGAAGAAACACAAGCTGGAATCAAGAGTGCCAGGAGAAATATCAGTAACCTCAGATATGCAGATGACACCACCCTTATGGCAGAAAGTGAAGAGGAACTAAAAAGCCTCTTGATGAAAGTGAAAGAGGAGAGTGAGAAAGTTGGCTTAAAGCTCAACATTCAGAAAACGAAGATCATGGCATCTGGTCCCATCATTTCATGGGAAATAGATGGGGAAACAGTGGCTGACTTTATTTTTTGGGGGCTCCAAAATCACTGTGGATGGTTATTGCAGCCATGAAATTAAAAGACACTTGCTCCTTGGAAGAAAAGTTATGACCAACCTAGATAGCATATTCAAAAGCAGAGACATTACTTTGCCGACTAAGGTCTGCCTAGTCAAGGCTATGGTTTTTCCTGTGGTCATGTATGGATGTAAGAGTTGAACTGTGAAGAAGGCTGAGTGCTGAAGAATTTATGCTTTTGAACTGTGGTGTTGGAGAAGACTCTTGAGAGTCCCTTGGACTGAAAGGAGATACAACCAATCCATTCTGAAGGAGATCAGCCCTGGGTGTTCTTTGGAAGGAATGATGCTAAAGCTGAAATTTCAGTACTTTGGCCACCTCATGCGAAGAGTTGACTCATTGGAAAAGACTCTGATGCTGGGAGAGATTGGGGGCAGGAGGAGAAGGAGACGACCGAGGATGAGATGGCTGGATGGCATCATGGACTCAATGGACGTGAGTCTGAGTGAACTCCGGGAGTTAGTGATGGACAGGGAGGCCTGGCGTGCTGCGATTCATGGGGTCATAAAGATTCAGACATGACTGAGTGACTGAACTGAACTGAACTGAGAGAAAGTGAACTATGGAGGGCAAGGCTCATTCCAAAATCAACAGTAGGCTTAAATGTTAATTGTGAATTAACCACGATATTTTATGACAAAGTGAGAAAAAAATAAGTGCAGCAATTTTAGAGAAGGTAAATTATCTTCTCCAAGAAAAAAATAAAACACCTCACTTTAAAAGATCATTATTTCTAAAGCATATTCAGTTCAGTTCAGTTTAGTCATTCAGTCCTGTTCGACTCTTTGTGACACCATGGACTGCAGCATGCCAGGCTTCCCTGTCCATCACCAACTCCTGGAGTTTACTCAAATTCATGTCTATTGAGTCAGTGATGCCATCCAACCATCTCATCCTCTGCTGTCCCCTTCTCTTCCCACCTTCAATCTTTCCCAGCATCAGGGTATTTTCCAATGAGTAAGCTCATCACATCAAGTAGCCAAAGTATTGCAATTTGAGCTTCAACATCAGTCCTTCCAATGAACACCCAGGACTGATTTCCTTTAAGATGGGCTGGTTGTATCTTCTTGAAGTCCAAGGAACTCTCAAGAGTCTTCTCCAACACCGTGGTTCAAAAGCATCATTTTTTTGGTGCTCAGGCAACCCACTCCAGTATTCTAGCCTGGAGAATCCCATGGACAGAGGAGCCTGGTGGGCTATGGTCCATGGGGTTGCAAAGGGTCGGACACGACTGAGCGACTTCACTTTCACTTTCTTTCTTTCTTTTTTCACAGTCCAACTCTCACATCCATACATGACTACTGGAAAAACCATAGCCTTTACTAGATGGACCTTTATTGGCAAAGTAATATCTCTGCTTTTTTAATGTGCTGTCTAGGTTGGTCATAACTTTTCTTCCAATGAATAAATGTTTTTTAATTTCATGGCTGCAGTCACAGTCTGCAGTGATTTTGGAGCTCCCCCACCCACCCGCCAAATAAAGTCTGTCACTGTTTCCAGTGTTTCCCTATCTATTTGCCATGAAGTGATGAGACCAGATATCATGACCTTAGTTTTCTGAATGTCGAGCTTTAAACCAACTTTTCACTCTCGTCTTTCACTTTCATCATCTAAAGCATATTGCCCATGGGTAAGCTGTATAATCTTGTAGTCTACCATAATTCTTTTATTGAAAATATCTTGGGTAATTTAACATTTATATACTCTTGATTTTAATTTTTTAATTAATAAAATATTGTACATTCTGAAATTCTACTTTAAGTTGTTTCTTCTTTCATGTCAATGACATTTATATTATCATATAATTTTTGCCCAGTGTGGAAGCAGAGAAAATCTTCTGCCCCCTTCACAAAATCTTTCCCTTCCTCTTGAGGCAACTGGAAAGATGAGCTGGACATTCCCACAGGCATCATGACAGCCAATACTCATCAGGGTAAAATAATGCCCACAGCAATGCAGTATTTATTACGTAAGATTTGGGTTCTGCCTCTGCCTCTGTGAGTGAATCACTTCATCTTTTTGTAAATTTTTCAACTTTTACAAGCTCTTCACTTTTAAAGCAAGGTTAGTGATACCACATCAATTTATACTTGAAAATAAAAAATTGTACTTTACTTTGCTCGATTACTTATACCCCACCTTCATGCCCAATGTTACTTTACTATGCAATGAATGAAGGAATCATACTCATCATTATTTTTCAAATGCCTAAAATAATTCCTGCTACATAGTAAGTGCTTTAAAAAATTTGTTTGACTAAACAAACAGAAAATTTGAGTTGCATTACAATTGCTCTGTTTTTAATACTCTGACAGATGGCATTTGACTAAATTTCAGTTTTCTTTTACACTATATAATTTCATTATGTCCTTTATTAGTACCGTTATTCAAAACTACCTGTCAAGATTATTTTATAGGTTACATATGCTGAGTTTAATAGGAAGCTATAATTATAGAGGTTTAGGGAATTTTCAGAAAGATTTGGTAATTATTTTGCTTATTCACTTCCTATACAATTAAAATATAAATATGGACATATGACCATGTTTTGTAGTGTGACATCCACATGATCTAACCTTTGGTATGTTTTTAGTTTTATTACCACACAGAAAATAGAAAGTATCAGCATGGACAAAAGTTTGATATTAGTTAATTCTCCCATATGAAACTCATCTCTTGTAGAGGGATCATGAATCACTAACACGTATAAAAGGGAAATTTAAATATAAAATTACAAAGCAATTTTAACTTTTACTTTTATCAACTTATTATTTCTCCTACTCTTCAGCTTTTATTCCCATTAGCTAGTTTCGATGATTCAAAATTACAATAATAATAAAAATAGCTACAATAATAGTGATAATGATAATCACTGAATAAAGTAGAGGAATTAGTTTTACATTAAAACAAGTGATAGGTTAAAAAAAAATAGTGCCCTCTTCTAAGTGCTATGTTGTATGGCACCAGCCCCATGCATTCTATAGTTTTATAAGTAACATGTTTTGTATGCCTTTAGTGGCAGTTTTAGTTTTGATTTGGATAGGTAACACACAGAGGCTGGTTTCTAACTATATCTTCTTGCTCCATGGATAGCACAAATAACTTCTTGAATATAGGTGAGACTTCATCAGACATGAAATTCTAACATGTTTTGATTTACTTGAAATTCTGTATTCTTGTGCAGTGGTTTTATCCAGTGAAATGCTGTGAATGAGTAGTCCTGGCAAAACTGTAAGATACATTGATCCTAGGCTTTTTTTCCCCCTTCTTCCCATTACTCTTCCTGTGTTCCTCTTCTGCCTTTACATGCTATGCTATCATAAGCAATAAAGTGTCCCCATACTTTTTTTTTTTTTTTTTTACTTCTAAGGTCCCACAATGTAGAGTCCTAAACAAACGAAATCTCTATAAGCGTATACTACTACTGCTCTCTATCTTTGGTCCTTTCTACTATCAAAATTTACTTTGCTTAGGCTTTAGTTGCTAAAGCTTTATTTTGTGGCTAGCTAGTATCCGAGCAAAAGTTTTCTACAGATTCAACCTTAAGCATAAGAAAATAACAGGGTAGAAAAAAAGGTCCACTATTCACTGACATTAACTTTCTACATTTATGGTCCCTAGACCTTAGTGTCCTTTTGCCCTCAAAGTTTTTCTTACTTTCCCTAGACTAAGGAGCCCAATAATTTTGGCAGTTCTTCACAGGCATTTGGCTGAAATGATATTTATGTGTTTCTCTTTCACTCCACACTGCTGTTCCACTTATTTTAATTTAAATTTGGTATTAATAATTGTGTCACCAAATAGCTATTTTTTTTAATTAAAATTTATTTTTTAATTGGAGGCTAATTACTTTACAATATTGTATTGGTTTTGCCATACATCAACATGAATCTTCCACGGGTGTACACGTGTTCCCAATCCTGAACCCCCCTCCCACTTCCCTCCCCATACCATCCCTCTGGGTCATCCCAGTGCACCAGCCCCAAGCAGCCTGTATTCTGCATTGAGTCTAGACTGGTGATTCCTTTCTTATATGATATTATACTTGTTTCAATGCCATTCTCCCAAACCATCCCACCCTCTTCCTCTCCCACAGAGTCCAAAAGACTTCTATACATCTGCGTTTCTTTTGCTGTCTCACATACAGGGTTATCATTACCATCTTTCTAAATTCCATATATCTGCATTAGTATACTGGAGCCGATTATACAGAGTGAAGTAAGCCAGAAAGAAAAACACCAAATAGCTATTTATTTCACATATCATATTTCATTTCTTGGACAAACACATTAAATATATACTATATGACCAGCACTATTCTAGGCACCAAAAGAATTACCATAAAGATCATGTAGTAATAATATAATGGTGACAAATATTTTAGTCATATTTGAATTATAGTCAATATTTCACAATGTAAAACCTTTCATATTCATTGTATCATTTGATTTATTTATTAAACAAATATTTATTGACAATATTACTATATTCCAGGCAGTGTGTACAATGCTGAAAGATTCAGTGGTGGGCAAAATAGGTTTTTTATAACTCTTACAGTTCAGTGGATAATAAAAGTATTAATCAAATAATCATAGAAATAAACATATAATTATAAATTGTGATAAATACTGTTAAAGAACATCAGAATATTGTAACAGTACATGAAGAGAGTCCAAGTTAATTTTTATTTTGTATTAAACCTTTTATTTCATGTTGTAGCATAGCCAATTAACAATGATAAGATAGTTTCAGGTGGACAACAAAGGGACTCATGGGTTATTAAGGAAAGCTTTTCTGAAAAATTGACTTGTGAACTGATGTCTAAGTGTTAAACTGTGTGACAATCTAAAGTGAGGGGGATGGAAGGAAAGGAAATAGGGGACTAGTATGTGCAAATACCCTGTAGTCAAGTAGGGCATGCTACAAAATATGAACCTTAAAGACTGTGATAGAGTGTTTTGCCTTTATACTAAGAAAATGAAAGCCTTTGAAAGGATTTAGGCAGGAAAGTAGTATATTAGATCTACAGCTTGAAAATGTCACTCTGAATTAAACTTGAGTGAAAGATAATGGAGAAAAATGGAAGACTAGAAGGCAGCTCCTACCATAATACAAGTGAAATATGTTGGTGGTATCAACTAAGATAGTGTGGTGAAAATAGAAATTATGTTTGTGAGATTTTAGGGAGTATTCACTATCATTCTTTGAGGTAAACAGGAGAATAATTATAATTCTCATTGTGAGAATTAGAGAATGAATCTTAGAAGATATTTAATTGCTTTCCCAAAGTCTTATCAATATCTCTTAAGTGATGAATGTGGATCTCGAACCCATGTTTTCTGAATGTCTTCCCAAACAACTTTCAACTTACAAAGTAATATAGGACATGTCCATAAGTAATAATATGTAGACGTTTACTTCTCTATACAGAATAAAATATTAAAAATGATCTATAGATGAAAGATAAAAAAGAAGAGAGACATAAACCATATATAAGTTACTGGACTATGAATAACCAACCTTGGCTTCCATGTTTAAGATGTGAAACCTTTATTTTAAGTTGTGCAACCTTATTCGGGGTAGTTAATTGCTTTGTACCACAGTTTTATTGTCTAGTAACATAAACATAAAACTAGTTTTGCAAAACAGTACCATTTTTGAGAATAAATTCAGGATATCTGCAAATATTATGTGGTTGTAACAAAACTGCCTTTATAAGCTAGGGTTGGTGTTCAGATACTAGATGATTAAGATAAGTTAAAAAAATTTAGAATCAAAGATCATTTAAATAGCATAAGCCAGATTAAAATAACGACAAACAAATTCAGTGTTCAATGAAGGTAATAAGGACAGCTACAGGCCTTTTTGAAAACAACTGCATAACTGCAGAATCCAATACTTTATGGAAAAGACTGACAGAGTGAGGGAGAACACGATGGCAAATTAGGAGAATATAAAGCTCACCTTCCTCTACATACACATCAAAAAACACTGACATGTAGAGCAGTAATTCAATGAAAAGAAAACAAAAATGGAGACTGGAAGGAAGAATTTTATACAAGACTGTAAGAAAGATTTAGAGAGTCAGATAAGGAGAGAAGAGAAACAATGAGGTGAAGATTTTCACTCATGGGAGGGAACACAGAAGAGGAGGGCAATTGCATGGTCTTGGAGACCCACCTTAAGGAGTGAGCAGTTCTAAAGACATTATGTATCCCAGCCATGGGGTATGACTCCAGGAAAATGATTTCCCATAGCTGGCTTGAAACAAGTGGGACTGGCAGAAGGGCTATAAGAAACTAAGCTCTGCTTAGGGTGAGCACATGGTTACTTATTCCCCCCAAAAAAGGAAGGAGAATCAAGTTGAAACTGCCTAGGACTCTGGACAGTTTTCTACAAACACGCCAGTGCCTGTCTCAGCTCTAACTGAGTGTACAGTCTTAAGTGGCTTGCTCTGCAGTGCAGCTCAACATTAGGGCAAAGGCTGTCATGACAAGAGGAACATGCAGTTGTAGGGGACAGAGCCAACTCAAACCCAGTATGGCATATGAACAATGTGATGGTAACCATTGTTGGTACTGATGGAGGTAGTGGATTGGAATGGCACATAATTCTGACAAGTGCTGGGCTTCCTATATTTTGTACCCTGAACTATGATGAGTGCCCATTCTAGCCCTTCTTGTTCCAGCCCTGCTTCTCCCTGAGATGAAGTTACTGATGTTGGATAGGGGAAAGCACACACTCAGTGGGAATGGAGGCAGCTCAAAAGCAACCTTCAGGGTTTATGCTCCAACAACTTCAGACTTGACTCCACCTCTAATAGGGTAGTGTTGGCCACTGAGTAGATAAGTCTAGGCTAACATCTAACTATAACCCTAGCACTTCAATCTCCAGCCCCACTTCCCACCAAGATAACAGATGCCAGAAAACTCTGAGGGAAGATGTAACTCATGTTCACTTCAAACCCAGCTCTCCAACCTAAGCCACCAAAGTACATACACACTGCATAAGGATGCTCCCACATAAGCACACCCCTTCAAAACCAGGATATGTAACTGTTTCACCTAATTTCATAGAGGCAGACAACATTATGGAAAATCAGAAGACAAAAGAATATGTTTCAAATAAAAAAAAAAAAAAACAATGGAAAAGCCCTGAAAATTTAGTGAAACACAGATAAAATTTACCACACAAAGAGTACAAAGAATTAGTAATAAGAATGCTAAATGAATTAGGGGAAATACTAGATGAATAAAGTGAGAACTTTAACAAGGAACTAGAAACATAAAAAGGAACTAGCTGATAATACAGATAGGAAAGAGAAAAATATAAGAACTGAAACAAAATAAAAATATAAGGAATTAAGAGAAGTCTAGATGATACAGAAGAATGCATAAGTGATCTGGAAGATAGAATAATGAAAATCTGTCAATCAGAAGAAGAAACAGAAAGACAAATAAAAATAGAAACAGTTTAAGGGAGCTCTGGACCAACATCAAGTATACCAACATTCCCATTATAGGAGTTCTAGAAGAGTCTAAAGAAGGTTGAGCATCGAAAAATTGATGCTTTTGAACTGTGGTATTGGAAGAGACTCTTGAGAGCCCTTTGGACTGCAAGGAGATCAAACCTGTCAATCCTAAAGGAAATAAATCCTGATTATTCATTAAAAGTACTGGTCCTGAAGCTGAAGAACTAATACTTTGGCAACCTGATGCAAAGAACTGACTCATTGGAAATACCCTGATGCTGGGAAAGATGGAGGGCATTAGAAATCGACAAGATGGTAATGATAACCCTGTATGCAAGACAGCAAAAGAGACACAGATATATAGAATAGATTTTTGGACTCTGTGGTAGAGGGAGAGGGTGGGATGACTTGGAAGAATGACATTGAAACATGTATAATATCATGTAAGAAACGAATCACCAGTCTAGGTTCAATACTTGGGGCTGGTGCACTGGGATGACCCAGAAAGATGGTATGGGGAGAGAGGTGGGAGGGGGGTTCAGGATCGGGAACTCATGTACACCCGTGGCAGATTCATGTTGATGTATGGCAAAACCAATACAATATTGTAAAGCAAAATTTAAAAAAAAAATAGAAGAAGGGAGCAACAGAGGATGAGATGATTGGATAACATCATCAACTCAATGGACATGAGTTTGAACTCAATGGACATGAGTTTGAACAAGCTCCAGGAGACGGTGAAGGTCAGGAAAGCCTGATGTGCTGCAGTCCATGCAGTTGCACAGATTTGGACACAACTGAGTGACTGAACAACCAATAACCTCCTTCTTTAATACAGATTAAATAAAGTTTGCCAATTAAGTTCATAAATAAGCAAAGGTATTCTCAGTTCTTTGGCAGATACAGGTTTTATTTCAAAATGAAGGGCATAAAGGGAAAAACAATAGACTAAGGAGCCCAATAATTTTGGCAGTTCTTCACAGGCATTTGGCTGAAATGATATTTATGTGTTTCTCTTTCACTCCACACTGCTGTTCCACTTATTTTAATTTAAATTTGGTATTAATAATTGTGTCACCAAATAGCTATTTTTTTTAATTAAAATTTATTTTTTAATTGGAGGCTAATTACTTTACAATATTGTATTGGTTTTGCCATACATCAACATGAATCTTCCACGGGTGTACACGTGTTCCCAATCCTGAACCCCCCTCCCACTTCCCTCCCCATACCATCCCTCTGGGTCATCCCAGTGCACCAGCCCCAAGCAGCCTGTATTCTGCATTGAGTCTAGACTGGTGATTCCTTTCTTATATGATATTATACTTGTTTCAATGCCATTCTCCCAAACCATCCCACCCTCTTCCTCTCCCACAGAGTCCAAAAGACTTCTATACATCTGCGTTTCTTTTGCTGTCTCACATACAGGGTTATCATTACCATCTTTCTAAATTCCATATATCTGCATTAGTATACTGGAGCCGATTATACAGAGTGAAGTAAGCCAGAAAGAAAAACACCAAATAGCTATTTATTTCACATATCATATTTCATTTCTTGGACAAACACATTAAATATATACTATATGACCAGCACTATTCTAGGCACCAAAAGAATTACCATAAAGATCATGTAGTAATAATATAATGGTGACAAATATTTTAGTCATATTTGAATTATAGTCAATATTTCACAATGTAAAACCTTTCATATTCATTGTATCATTTGATTTATTTATTAAACAAATATTTATTGACAATATTACTATATTCCAGGCAGTGTGTACAATGCTGAAAGATTCAGTGGTGGGCAAAATAGGTTTTTTATAACTCTTACAGTTCAGTGGATAATAAAAGTATTAATCAAATAATCATAGAAATAAACATATAATTATAAATTGTGATAAATACTGTTAAAGAACATCAGAATATTGTAACAGTACATGAAGAGAGTCCAAGTTAATTTTTATTTTGTATTAAACCTTTTATTTCATGTTGTAGCATAGCCAATTAACAATGATATGGTAGTTTCAGGTGGACAACAAAGGGACTCATGGGTTATTAAGGAAAGCTTTTCTGAAAAATTGACTTGTGAACTGATGTCTAAGTGTTAAACTGTGTGACAATCTAAAGTGAGGGGGATGGAAGGAAAGGAAATAGGGGACTAGTATGTGCAAATACCCTGTAGTCAAGTAGGGCATGCTACAAAATATGAACCTTAAAGACTGTGATAGAGTGTTTTGCCTTTATACTAAGAAAATGAAAGCCTTTGAAAGGATTTAGGCAGGAAAGTAGTATATTAGATCTACAGCTTGAAAATGTCACTCTGAATTAAACTTGAGTGAAAGATAATGGAGAAAAATGGAAGACTAGAAGGCAGCTCCTACCATAATACAAGTGAAATATGTTGGTGGTATCAACTAAGATAGTGTGGTGAAAATAGAAATTATGTTTGTGAGATTTTAGGGAGTATTCACTATCATTCTTTGAGGTAAACAGGAGAATAATTATAATTCTCATTGTGAGAATTAGAGAATGAATCTTAGAAGATATTTAATTGCTTTCCCAAAGTCTTATCAATATCTCTTAAGTGATGAATGTGGATCTCGAACCCATGTTTTCTGAATGTCTTCCCAAACAACTTTCAACTTACAAAGTAATATAGGACATGTCCATAAGTAATAATATGTAGACGTTTACTTCTCTATACAGAATAAAATATTAAAAATGATCTATAGATGAAAGATAAAAAAGAAGAGAGACATAAACCATATATAAGTTACTGGACTATGAATAACCAACCTTGGCTTCCATGTTTAAGATGTGAAACCTTTATTTTAAGTTGTGCAACCTTATTCGGGGTAGTTAATTGCTTTGTACCACAGTTTTATTGTCTAGTAACATAAACATAAAACTAGTTTTGCAAAACAGTACCATTTTTGAGAATAAATTCAGGATATCTGCAAATATTATGTGGTTGTAACAAAACTGCCTTTATAAGCTAGGGTTGGTGTTCAGATACTAGATGATTAAGATAAGTTAAAAAAATTTAGAATCAAAGATCATTTAAATAGCATAAGCCAGATTAAAATAACGACAAACAAATTCAGTGTTCAATGAAGGTAATAAGGACAGCTACAGGCCTTTTTGAAAACAACTGCATAACTGCAGAATCCAATACTTTATGGAAAAGACTGACAGAGTGAGGGAGAACACGATGGCAAATTAGGAGAATATAAAGCTCACCTTCCTCTACATACACATCAAAAAACACTGACATGTAGAGCAGTAATTCAATGAAAAGAAAACAAAAATGGAGACTGGAAGGAAGAATTTTATACAAGACTGTAAGAAAGATTTAGAGAGTCAGATAAGGAGAGAAGAGAAACAATGAGGTGAAGATTTTCACTCATGGGAGGGAACACAGAAGAGGAGGGCAATTGCATGGTCTTGGAGACCCACCTTAAGGAGTGAGCAGTTCTAAAGACATTATGTATCCCAGCCATGGGGTATGACTCCAGGAAAATGATTTCCCATAGCTGGCTTGAAACAAGTGGGACTGGCAGAAGGGCTATAAGAAACTAAGCTCTGCTTAGGGTGAGCACATGGTTACTTATTCCCCCCAAAAAAGGAAGGAGAATCAAGTTGAAACTGCCTAGGACTCTGGACAGTTTTCTACAAACACGCCAGTGCCTGTCTCAGCTCTAACTGAGTGTACAGTCTTAAGTGGCTTGCTCTGCAGTGCAGCTCAACATTAGGGCAAAGGCTGTCATGACAAGAGGAACATGCAGTTGTAGGGGACAGAGCCAACTCAAACCCAGTATGGCATATGAACAATGTGATGGTAACCATTGTTGGTACTGATGGAGGTAGTGGATTGGAATGGCACATAATTCTGACAAGTGCTGGGCTTCCTATATTTTGTACCCTGAACTATGATGAGTGCCCATTCTAGCCCTTCTTGTTCCAGCCCTGCTTCTCCCTGAGATGAAGTTACTGATGTTGGATAGGGGAAAGCACACACTCAGTGGGAATGGAGGCAGCTCAAAAGCAACCTTCAGGGTTTATGCTCCAACAACTTCAGACTTGACTCCACCTCTAATAGGGTAGTGTTGGCCACTGAGTAGATAAGTCTAGGCTAACATCTAACTATAACCCTAGCACTTCAATCTCCAGCCCCACTTCCCACCAAGATAACAGATGCCAGAAAACTCTGAGGGAAGATGTAACTCATGTTCACTTCAAACCCAGCTCTCCAACCTAAGCCACCAAAGTACATACACACTGCATAAGGATGCTCCCACATAAGCACACCCCTTCAAAACCAGGATATGTAACTGTTTCACCTAATTTCATAGAGGCAGACAACATTATGGAAAATCAGAAGACAAAAGAATATGTTTCAAATAAAAAAAAAAAAAAACAATGGAAAAGCCCTGAAAATTTAGTGAAACACAGATAAAATTTACCACACAAAGAGTACAAAGAATTAGTAATAAGAATGCTAAATGAATTAGGGGAAATACTAGATGAATAAAGTGAGAACTTTAACAAGGAACTAGAAACATAAAAAGGAACTAGCTGATAATACAGATAGGAAAGAGAAAAATATAAGAACTGAAACAAAATAAAAATATAAGGAATTAAGAGAAGTCTAGATGATACAGAAGAATGCATAAGTGATCTGGAAGATAGAATAATGAAAATCTGTCAATCAGAAGAAGAAACAGAAAGACAAATAAAAATAGAAACAGTTTAAGGGAGCTCTGGACCAACATCAAGTATACCAACATTCCCATTATAGGAGTTCTAGAAGAGTCTAAAGAAGGTTGAGCATCGAAAAATTGATGCTTTTGAACTGTGGTATTGGAAGAGACTCTTGAGAGCCCTTTGGACTGCAAGGAGATCAAACCTGTCAATCCTAAAGGAAATAAATCCTGATTATTCATTAAAAGTACTGGTCCTGAAGCTGAAGAACTAATACTTTGGCAACCTGATGCAAAGAACTGACTCATTGGAAATACCCTGATGCTGGGAAAGATGGAGGGCATTAGAAATCGACAAGATGGTAATGATAACCCTGTATGCAAGACAGCAAAAGAGACACAGATATATAGAATAGATTTTTGGACTCTGTGGTAGAGGGAGAGGGTGGGATGACTTGGAAGAATGACATTGAAACATGTATAATATCATGTAAGAAACGAATCACCAGTCTAGGTTCAATACTTGGGGCTGGTGCACTGGGATGACCCAGAAAGATGGTATGGGGAGAGAGGTGGGAGGGGGGTTCAGGATCGGGAACTCATGTACACCCGTGGCAGATTCATGTTGATGTATGGCAAAACCAATACAATATTGTAAAGCAAAATTTAAAAAAAAAATAGAAGAAGGGAGCAACAGAGGATGAGATGATTGGATAACATCATCAACTCAATGGACATGAGTTTGAACTCAATGGACATGAGTTTGAACAAGCTCCAGGAGACGGTGAAGGTCAGGAAAGCCTGATGTGCTGCAGTCCATGCAGTTGCACAGATTTGGACACAACTGAGTGACTGAACAACCAATAACCTCCTTCTTTAATACAGATTAAATAAAGTTTGCCAATTAAGTTCATAAATAAGCAAAGGTATTCTCAGTTCTTTGGCAGATACAGGTTTTATTTCAAAATGAAGGGCATAAAGGGAAAAACAACAAATAATACACAAGGGGATTCCCATAAGGATAATAGCTGATCTTTCAAGAGAAACTCATCAGGCCAGGAGGGAATGGCAAGACATACTTAAAAGTGATGAAAGAAAATAACCTACAGCCCAGATTACTGTACCCAGCAAGGATCTCATTCAAATATGAAGGAGAACTCAAAAGCTTTACAGACAAGCAAAAGCTGAAAGAATTCAGCACCACCAAACCAGCTCTCCAACAAATGCTAAAGGATATTCTCTAGACAGGAAACACAAAAAAGGTGTATAAACATGAACTCAAAACAATAAAGTAAATTGCAATGGGATTATACTTATCAATAATTACCTTAAATGTAAATGGGTTGAAAGCCAAAACCAAAAGATAAAGAATGACTGAAAGGATATAAAAACAAAACCCCTATATATGTTGTCTACAAGAGACCCACCTCAAAACAAGGGACACATACAGACTGAAAGTGAAGGGCTGGGAAAAGACATTCCATGCAAATAGAGATCAAAAGAAAGCAGGAGTGGCAATACTCATATCTGATAAAATAGACTTTAAAACAAAGGCTGTGAAAAGAGACAAAGAAGGTCACTACATAATGATCAAAGGATCAATCCAAGAAGAAGATATAATAATTATCAATATATATACACCCAATATAGGAGCACTGCAATATGTGATACAAATGCTAACAAGTATGAAAGGGAAAATTAACAATAACACAATAATACTGGGAGACTTTAATACCCCACTCACACCTATGGAGAGATCAACTAAACAGAAAATTAACAAAGAAATGCAAACGTTAAATGATACAATAGACCAGTTAGACCTAATTGATATCTATAGGACANAGATACAGATGTGTAGAGCGGACTTATGGACTCTGAGGGAGAAGGAGAGGGAGAGGGAGAGGGAGGGATGATTTGGGAGAATAGCATTGAAATATGTATACTATCATGTAAGAAATGAATTGCCAGTCTATGTTCAATGCAGGATGCAGGATGCTTGGGGCTGGTGCATGGGGATGATCCAAAGGGATGATGTGAGGTGGGAGGTGGGAGGGGGGTTCATGTTTGGGAGTTCATGTACACCCATAACGGATTCATGTCAATGTATGCCAAAACCAATACAGTACTGTAAAGTAAAATAAAGTAAAAATAAAAATTAAAAAAAAATGGCCCAAAGAACTAAATAGACATTTCTCCAAAGAAGACATACATATGGCTAACAAACACATGAAAAGATGCTCAACATCACTCATTATTAGAGAAATGCAAATCAAAACCACAATGAGGTACCATTTCACACCACTCAGAATGGCTGCGAACCAAAAGTCTACAAACAATAAATGCTGGAGAGGGTGTGGAGAAAAGGGAACCCTCTTACACTGTTGGTGGGGATGCAAACTAGTCCAACTACTATGGAGAACAGTGTGGAGATTCCTTTAAAAACTGGAAATAGAACTGCTTTATGACCCAGCAATCCCCCTGCTGGGCATACACATCGAAGAAACCAGAATTGAAAGAGACACGTGTACCCCAATGTTCATTGCAGCACTGTTTATAATAGCCAGGACATGGAAGCAACGTAGATGTCCATCAACAGATGAATAGATAAGAAGGTTGTGGTACATATACACAATGGAGTATTACTCATCCATTAAAAAGAGTACATTTGAATCAGTTCTAATGAAGTATATGAAACTGGAGCTGATTATACAGAGTGAAGTGAGCCAGAGAGAAAAGCACCAATACAGCATACTAACGCATATATATGGAATTTAGAAAGATGGTAATGATAACCCTGTATGTGAGACAGCAAAAGAGACACAGATGTATAGAACAGATTTTGGACTCTGTGAGAGAGTGAGAGGATGGGATGATTTGGGAGAATGGCATTGAAACATGTATGCTATCATATAAGAAATGAATCACCAGTCTATGTTCGATACAGAATACAGGATGCCTGGGGCTGGTGCACTGGGATGATCCAGAGAGATGATATTGGGAAGGAGGTAGGAGGGGGGTTCAGGATTGGGAACACATGTACACCCGTGGCAGATTCATGTCAATGCATAACAAAACCAATACAGTATTGTAAAGTAAAAAATAAATAAATAAATAAAATAAAACACACATACACACAAAAAGACTCTGATGCTGGGAGGGATTGGCGGCAGGAGGAGAAGGGGATGACAGAGGATGAGATGGCTGGATGGCATCACGGACTCGATGGACGTGAGTCTGAGTGAACTCCAGGAGATGGTGATGGACAGGGAGGCCTGTTGTGCTGCGATTCATGGGGTCGCAAAGAGTTGGACACGACTGAGAGACTGAACTGAACTGACACACACAAAAAAGATATTAAAAATAAATAAACAAAATGAAGGGCATAAAAATAGATACAATTTTAACTGTAATAGGAAAACACTACATATTTGGAAAGTCACATACCTTGTTAAGATTTTTAGAATAAAATATTCTCATAATCAAGTTCTAAACTATAATGTCTATGAATACATTCTATAGCATTAATAATTTGATGAAAAGATGATAATTGGGCAATGTGGTAAAAATAAGAAAATTATTTTCTAATCCTGACTAAAAGTTAATGTAAAAGTTTTATATTTCAAAGCCAGCATAAGAGAGAACTTGGCAGTTTTCCGAGTTTTCCATCTCTCCCCACAAATATATCAAGAATGCACCTACAAATGGAACAATTATCACTGAGCACCAGCTTAAAACTATAAGAGGATCTCAAACACTTAAAGAGACAGGAAAGATCCTCATGCAACCAGGTAAGGCAAAAGAAAGAAAAAGGAATAAAGAGGAGAAGAAGCAGGACCTGTATTCCTAGTGAGGTGCTGAAGGTGAGGAAAGTTTCCACATATGGGGAGAACAACTGTGGCAGAAAAACAGTTTCAGGGGCTCATAGGAGAGCCCAGTAACTGGTCTCTAGAAGGCAGGACAGAGTGAGAACTACACAGATGGTCAATGCCACATCCTTGTGTGCCCCAGCCTGAGGTGGATGTTGATTGTGTACATGGGGGCTGGGGGCTAGAATGTGTCCTTTGGAGCAAAGGCACAGGTAGGGAACTGCTGTTGGCTGTGAGGAGACAATCTAAGGGAAAGGGAGTGAGAAGCTCTCCAACCAGGAATACTTGTGGGGAAAGCTCAGCCCACCATAAGAAGGGAAGTACCACTGTTGAATGACTTCCAAAAGTGGGGCTGCCATTGCAGCTTCTCTCTTCATACACTAGATGCTGCCTCCAGAGACACTAAGAAGGGCTCTCACTGGAGCTGGTTCCTTTGTTCCTACAATCATCTCCTCCACTCCACCCCTTCACTTGCCTAGGCACCCCATTGGCCCTAATAGCTGCCTTGGCTGCTTCCTGCCCAACAGGCTCGTGTGCCACAGGAACCTCTATAGCAGACTCAGGTGGGAAGAATACAGGCAGATGTGGGACTGAAGCCACAGCTGGGCCCCAAGAGCACTATGAATAAGGAAGAAGAGCTGAAACATCTTCTCGTGGCTATGTGAACCATGGTGTTGCACTACCCTTGAAGGCTTCCTAAACTCAGTTCCTCAAAAACATCTAAAAGGACAAGTGCTCCTGCAGCTGGAACAAGTATGGCTCTAGCAACTGTGGGTTTTGTGGGCATGTACACATGGGAGTTGGGGAGACCAGAGTCTCAGCTGCCTCTATAACGTCCCCAATTGGTCCAGGTGCATGATCATTGCAGTCCTGGGACCTGGCACAGAAGATCTGCATCAGTGGCCTGATTAAAAAAAAAAAAAGCCTGAAAATCACCAGGTCCAATTACCAGCATGTTCACAGTTAAGGTGTGACTGCAAGCAGGATCAACAACAGTGGACTTTGTGAACCCACACAAAGGGCAAAAGGGGACACAACAAAGCATGTCCACAGGTGAATACCACTAGAAGGGGAATGCATAGTGGCTTCTCTCCCAGTGGGAGTGTTCTAATCTTATCAAACTTAAAGCACAGGTCAGAATCACAGCTAAGAAATAGATCTAGGGGCTTCTAGCCAACAACATGGGAAAGGAATCCACCCTTGACAGGGCAGTGATAGCCAAAGAGCAAAGCAGAGGCCCTTTTAAATATCCAGGTAAAGCTCTGGCCTTTACAACACCAATCAAATTCCCTATCAAGGGGATAATGGCACAAGATTCTGGACCAGTATCAACTCAGTTCAGTCGCTCAGTTGTGTCCAACTCTTTGCAACCCCATGAACAACAGCACGCTAGGCCTCCCTGTCCATCACCAACACCCAGAGTCCACCCAAACCCATGTCCATGGAGTTGGTGACACCATCCAACCATCTCATCCTCTGTGGTCATCTTCTCCTCCTGCCCTCAATCTTTCCCAGCATCAGGGTCTTTTCAAATGAGTCAGCTCTTCCCATTAGGTGGCCGAAGTATTGGAGTTTCAGCTTCAACATTAGTGCTTCGAATGAACACCCAAGAGTGATCTCCTTTAGGATGGACTGGTTGGATCTCCTTGCAGTCCAAGGGACTCTCAGGAGTCTTCTCCAACACCAGTTTAAAAGCATCAATTCTTCGGCACTCAGCTTTCTTCACAGTCCAACTCTCACATCCATACACGAACACTGGGAAAAACACAGCCTTAATTAGATGGATCCTGCTTTTGAATATGCTATCTAGGGTGATCATAACTTTCCTTCCAAGGAGTAAGCGTCTTTTAATTTCATGGCTACAATCACCATTTGCAGTGATTTTGGAGCCCAGAAAAATAAAGTCAGCCACTGTTTCCAATGTTTCCTCATCTATTTGCCTTGTAGGGGCAGCAAATTTGGAAAACTCAGCAGTGGCCACAGGACTGGAAAAGGTCAGTTTTCATTCCAATCCCAAAGAAAGGCAATGCCAAAGAATGCTCAAACTACCACACAATTGCACTCATCTCACAAGCTAGTGAAAAATTGCTCAAAATTCTCCAAGCTAGGCTTCAGCAGTAGGTGAACCATGAAATTCCAGATGTTCAAGCTGATTTTAGAAAAGGCAGAGGAACCAGAGATCAAATGGCCAACATCTGCTGGATCATCAAAAAAGCAAGAAAGTTCCAGAGAAACATCTATTTCTGCTTTATTGACTACGCCAAAGCTTTTGACTGTGTGGATCACAATAAACTGGAAAATTCTGAAAGAAATGGGAATACCAGACCACCTAACCAGCCTCTTGAGAAACCTGTATGCAGGTCAGGAAGCAACAGTTAGAATTGGAAGTGGTTCAACAGACTGGTTCCAAATAGGAAAAGGAGTACGTCAAGGCTGTATATTGTCACCCTGCCTATTTAAATTATATGCAGGGTGCATCATGAGAAATGCTCGGCTGGAAGAAGCACAAGCTGGAATCAAGATTACTTGGAGAAATATCAATAACCTCAGATATGCAGATGACACCACCCTTATGGCAGAAAGTGACGAAGAACTAAAGAGCCTTTTGATGAAAGTGAAAGGAAAGAGTGTAAAAGTTGCCTTAAAGCTCAACATTAAGAAAATTAAGATCATGGCATCCAGATCAATCTCACCTACCAGGGGGTAAATTTGTGAGGCAAGAGGAACTATGATCCTGCATCCTGGGGGAAGGAGATCACAAACACAGTAAGGTTGACAAAATGAAAAGACAAATATATTGCAGAAGAAGCACCAAGATAAAACCTACAAAGTAAGCTAAATGAAGAGGAGATAGGCAATTGGTCAGGGAATGTTTAACAGTAGGATTCCTGTGTGCTGTTTCCTATCTCTCTTGAGCCCTCTGTTCCTTATCAACTCCTGTCAGGAGTGAGAGGAGTGCCAAGCCACTCTTAGGACTGAGATCTTAGAGATGGGACGCTTGCATAGGATTTCCTTCATTAGTCTTTCCATACGGTGAAAGGGTTTATCTATGACCCTCTTTTGATATGGATTTCCTTTTGGTCTTATGGCCTCTATTGCTCCTTGTTTCCTTGGTAACTTGTAAAGTCTGGTCTTTTGATTTTTATCTGAAGAAGCTACCTTGTAATATGGTATATATACTCTCACAGAATTCAATAAAGCACCCTTGTTCCACGAGAGATTTGGGTCCCTGTGTCCTTCTTTCTCTCTCTCTATTTCTGGCTGATTCCTTAGAGTGTGAAGGCCAGCTGTGTAACCCAGGAAATGTTAGCCTCTTTCCTTCTTTCACTTTCTTATCATTGACTCCGGACCACCAGGTTCCAGTCCAATAAAGGACACTAACTGCAATATACCTGAAAAAGAATTCAGAATAATGATAGTAAATATAACATAAAATCGAGGGAAAAAATTGAGCACAGATCAAGAAGATATAAAATGTTTAATAAGGAGCTAGAGTGTTTAAAGAGCAACCTAAGACATGAACAATACAATAATTGTAATAAGAAATACACTAGAAAAAAATAGAATAAAATAACCAAGAACAAGTAAGTGAGCTGAAAGACTGAGTGGTGTAAATCACTGCCATATGACAGAATAAAGAAAAAAGAGTGAAAAGAACCTAGGAGTCTCATATACCTCTTGAACAACATTTAAAGCAACAACATTTGAATTATGAGTCAGAGAGGTAGAAGAAAAAGAGAAAGGTCCTGAGAAAATATTCGAAGTATTTATAGGCCAAAACTTCCTAACATGAGAGAGAAAACACTCACTCAAATCCAGAAAGAGGAAAGAGTCCTATAGAAGATGAACCCAAAGAGGAACATGCAAAACATATATCAGTCAAACTGATTAAAATAAAAAACAAAGGACATAAAAAGATAAAAACAATAAATTATATACATGGGCATCCCTATAAGGTTATCAATCTATTTTCCAATAGAAATCCTATAGGCCAGAAAGGAGTGGCCTGATACTTATAAAGTGACATAAGGGGGAAAGCTATAACCAACAATACTCTACCCAGAAAGGCTTTCATTCAGATTTGACAAAATAATAATAATAATAATAATAAACTTTAGAAACAAATACAAGCTAATAGAGTTCAACACAACCAAACATGCTTTACAATAAATGCTAAAGGGAATTTTTTAGGTGGAAAACAGAAGAGAAGAGGACAAAACAGGATAGGAAGTAAAAAGACCTATTAAAAGGCAAATAATTAGTAAAATGTCAATGGGAACTTACATATCCATAATTACCTTAATGTAAATGTATTAATTGCTCCAACCAGAATACATAGACTGACTGAATGGATATAAAAACAAGAAATGTATGTAGGCTGTCTACAAGAGACAAACTTCAGACCTAGGGACACATATCTACTGAAAGTGAGAGCATTAGAAAAGCTATTCCATGCAAATGGAAATTGAGGTAAAGGTAGCAAAACTCATATTACACAAAATAAACATTAAAATAAAGCCTTACAAGATACAAGGAAGGATACTACATAATTATCAAGGGATCAATCCAAAAAGAACATATAAAATTTGTAACTGTATATACACCCAACATAGGAGTACATTAATATATAAGAAAAATGTTAACAACATAAAAAGGGGACTCAATAACAACACAAAAATAGTGGGAGAAATTAACACCCCAATTATGCCAATGGACAGATCATCCTGACAGAAAAGTAATAATGAAACACAAGCCATCAATAATATTAGATCAGACAGAGTTAATTGAGATTTAAAGGACATTCCACTCAAAAGCAGCAGAATGAACTATCTTCTTAAATGCATATGGAACATTCTTTAGGATAGATCACATTTTGGGTCACAAATCAAGCCTCAGTAATTTCAAGCATCTCTTCTGATCACAATGCTATGAAATTAGAAATCAGTTACAGAAAAAAAAAAAAAGGTAAAATCCACAAACACATGGAGTTTCTATAATGTTCAGCTAAATACACAATGAATCACTGAATAAATGAAAAAAATCATAACAGAAATACATGAAACAGAGATGAAGACATCAATGGTAAAGATCAATGAAACTAAAAATCGGTTCTTTGAGAATATAAAACAGTTGATAAACCTTAAACCAGACTCATCAAGAAAATAGAGAGGATTCAAATGAACAAAATTAGAAATGCAAAAAATGATTATAACAGACACCACAGAGAGACAAAGGATCATAAGATAATACTATGAGCAACTATATGCCAATAAAATGGACAACCTAAAGAAATAGACAATTCTTAGAAAGGTATAACATTCTTAGACAGAAGCAGAAATTCAAAATATGAACAGACCAATCACAAGTACTGAAATTAAAACTGTAATTAAAATTCTTCCAACAAGCAAAAGTCCAGAGACAGATGGTTTCACAGGTAAATTATATCAAATATACAGAGAAGAGAAGTGAGAGACACTTATCTTTCTGAAAAGCTTACCAAAAATTCAGAGAAAGGAACACTTCCAAGCTCATTCTATGAGGCCACCATTACTTTGATAGCAAAATTAGACAAAGAGATCACTAAAAAAGAAAATTAGAGGCCAATATTGTTCATGAACATAGACAAATAAATTCTCAGAAAAATACTAGCAAACAGGTTCCAAAAACACATCAAAAATGATCATACACCATGATCAAGGGGGGTTTAGCCCCAAAATGCGAGGATTCTTCATTATATGCAAATCAATTAATATGATACACCATATCAACAAATTGAAGAAAGAAAACCATACGATCATCTCAGTAGATGCAGGGAAAGCTTCGATGAAATTCAACACTCATTTATGATAAAAACTCTCTAGAAAGTGGGCATATCTCAAGATAATAAAGGCTATAAATGACAAACCTACAGCAAAAATCATTCTTAATCATTAAAAACCTGAAATCATTCCCTCTAAGATCAGGGACAAGGCAAAGATGTCCTCTCTCAAAACTATAATTTTCACATAATTTTGGAAGTTCTTTCCATGGCAATCAATGAAGGAAAATAAATGAAAGGAAGACAAATTAGAAAAAAAGAAGTAAAACTGTCACAATTTGCAGATGACATGATATTGTATGTACAAAATCCTAAAGATGCTACCAAAAGACTACTCAAACTCATCAACAAATTTGGTAAAATTATAAGATAAAAAGAATAGTGCACTGAAATCTCTGGCATTCCTATACACTAACAAGGAAATATAAGAAAGTGAAATCCAAGAAACAATCCCATTTACCACCACATTAAATAGAATAAAGTATTGGGTTGGCAAAGAGGTTTGTTGGGTGTTTTCTGTTAGATGGCTCTAACAGTTCTTGTATGTGTGTGTGTGCGTATGTGCATTTAGCTGTTTTTAACCTCATTCAAAGCAATTTTATTAAATTGTATTGTGACAGCTTTCATATCAGCATGCATTTAAAAACATCAAAATTCATGAATTTTATGTAACCAATTTAATATTGAAGATGGAAGAAAAAAGTAACATTTTTGGCATACTATGATTTATTATTTTCAAAGAGGTAGAGACACAACTGTAGTGGAAAGGAAAGATTTGCACAGTGTATGGAGAATGTACTATAACTGATCACACGTGTCAAAATTGGTTTTCAAAGTTTCATGCTGGAGATTTCTCACTGGACAGTGCTCCATGGACAAGAAGAATAGTTGAAACTGATAGTGATCAAATGTAGACATTAACTGAGAACAATCAATATTGTACCACACAAAGATAGCCAACATGCTCAAAATATTCAAATCAAATATTGAAAATTGATCATAGCAACTTGGTTACATTAATCATTTTAGTGTTTTTGTTCCATATTAAGCTAAATGAAAAAAGAAATATTCTTGACTATATTTCTGCATGTGATTCTCTAGTGAGAATCAAAATGAAATGTGATTTGTTAGAGAAAAATCATATGTTTCTCTACTTAAAAACATAATGAAAATGTTCTATTTTTTAAAACAAATTGTGATGAACAATAAAAAGTGGATACTGTACAATAATATGGAATGGAAGAGACTGTGGGCAAGCGAAATGAACTACCACCAACCACATCAAAGACTGGTCTTCCTTCAAAGAAGGTGATGCTGTGCATATGGTGAACTGGAAGGGAGTCCTCTGTTATGAGCTCCTTATGGAAAACCAAATGATTAATTTCTACAAGTACTGCTCCCAATTCAGCCAACTGAAGGCAGCACTTGACAAAAATTTCCAGAATTAGTCAACAGAAAATTCATAACCTTCCCAGGCAGAAACTGTTACAGCTTGTTTGGGGAGCTCTAATTTATCCACTGTATAAATCAAATATTGAACCTTCTGATTTCCATTTATCTTGGACTTTACAAAATTATCTTAATGGGAAAAAAAAAAATCACTTCTCTGAAAGACTATAAAAGGCACCTGGAATATTTCATTGCTCAAACTGGGAAGATGGAATTATGAAGTTGCCTGGAAAATGGCAGAAAGAAGTGGAAAAAAGGTTGAATAAAGTTCTTGGTGAAAAGTTAAGAAATGAAAGTCTTTAATGTTTATTTAAAAACTGAAGGAACATTTTGGCTAACTCAATACTTAGGAATAAACCTACCTACCTAAGGAAATAAAACACCAATAAATACCTAGGAGTAAACCTACCTGCTACTGTTACTGCTAAGTCGCTTCAGTCATGTCTGACTCTGTGCAACCCCATAAATGGCAGCCCACCAGGCATCCCCGTCCCTGGGATTCTCCAGGCAAGAACACTGGAGTGGGTTGCCATTTCCTTCTCCAATGCATGAAAGTGAAAAGTGAAAGTGAAGTCACTCAGTTGTGTCCGACTCTTCACGAATTCATGGACTGAAGCCTACCAGGCTCCTCCGTCCGTGGGGTTTTCAAGGCAAGAGTACTGAAGTGGGGTGTCATCACCTTCTCTGAGTAAACCTACCTACCTAAGGACCTAAAGACCTGTTTGTTACTGAAGAAAAATGACACAAACAGATGGAGAAGTATACCATGATCTTGGACTAGAAGTCAATAATGTAGAAATGATTGTACTACTCAAAGTAATCTAAAGATCCAATGCAATTCCTATCAAATTGTCAGTGGAATTTTTCACAGATATAGACAAAATTTTACAATTTGTGTGGAAAACACAAAAGACAACAAATAGCCAAAGCAATCTTGAGAAAGAAAAAATGAGCTGGAGGACTCAGGCTCCCTGATTTCACATTAAATTACAAAGCTACAGTCATCAAAACTGTATGGTTTTGGGAAAAAAAAAAAAAACAAAATCTGAAATATATATCAGTGGTGGAATAGGAAAGAAGGTCCAGAGACGAACCTACAAACATATGGTCAACTAAGCTATGACAAAGGAGGCACAAATATACACTGGAGAAAAGCTATTTCTTCAATAAATGTTGTGTGGAAAAATGAAGGGCTAAATGTAAAAGAATTAAATTAGAACACCACCTAACACACCATACAAAATAATTATTTCAAAATGGACTAAACACCTAAATGTTAAATTCAATACCATAAAACTCTTAACAGGATAATGTAGGGAGAAAACTCTTGACAAAACTAACCACAAGATCATTTTCACCCACCTGCAAGATTAATGAAAATAAAAACATATTGGGGCATTGTTGTTGATTTTCAGTTACTCAGTCATGTCCAACTTTTTGTGATCTCATGGAATGTAGCACACCAGGTTTCAATGTCATTAAATATCTGCTTGAGTTTTGCTCAAACTCATGTCTATTGAGTCAATGATGACATATAACCATCTCATCCTCTGTCGCCCCCTTCTTCCACCCTCAGTCTTTCCCAGCATCAGGATCTTTTCCAAAGAATCGGCTCTTTGGATCAGGTGGCCAAAGTATTGGAGCTTCAGCTTCAGGATCAATCCTTCCAATGATTATTCAGGGTTGATTTCCTTTAGGATTGACTAGTTTTGTCTCCTTGCTGTCCAAGAGTATCTCAAGAGTCTTCTCCAGCACCACAGTTTGAAAACCTCAGTTCTTCATTACTCAGATTCCTTATGGTCCACCTCTCACATCCATACATGAATACTAGAAAAACTGTAGCTTTAACTATACAGAACTTTATTGGTAAACTGATGTCTCTGCTTATTTATTTGTTTAATTTTTAAAATGAGGTTTATTTATTTTTGTATTTTATTATTATTATTTTTTTTTTACTTTACAATATTGTATTGGTTTCGCCATACATCAACATGAATCCTCCACGAGTGTACACGTGTTCCCAATCCTGAACCTCACTCCCACCTCCCTCCCCATGCCAATCCCTCTGAGTCATCCCAGTGCACCATCCCCAAGCTTCCTGTATCCTGCATTGAAACTAGATTGGTGATTCGTTTCTTATATGATATTATATATGTTTCAATGCCATTCTCCCAAATCATCCTACCCTCTCCCTCTTCCAAAGACTCCAAAAGACTGTTATATACATCTGTGTCTATTTTGCTGTCTGGCATACAGGGTTATCATTACCATCTTTCTAAATTTCATATATATGCGTTAGTATGCTGTATTGGTGCTTTTCTTTCTGGCTTACTCACTCTGTATAATCAGCTCCAGTTTAAGCCAACTCATTAGAACTGATTCAAATGTATTCTTTTTAATGGCTGAGTAATACTCCATTGTGTATATGTACCACAGCTTTCTTATCCATTCTTCTGCTGATGGACATCTAGGTTGCTTCCATGTCCTGGCTATTATAAACAGTGCTGCGATGAACATTGAGAAGCCCGGGGTTAGTAGAAGGAAATAAATCTTAAAAATTAGGGCAGAAATAAATGCAAAAGAAACAAAAGAGACCATAGCAAAAATCAACAAAACAAAAAGCTGGTTATTTGAAAGGATAAATAAAAGTGACAAACCATTAGCCACACTCATCAAGAAATAAAGGGAGAAAAATCAAATCAATAAAATTAGAAATGAAAATGGAGAGATCACAACAGACAACAGAGAAATACAAAGGATCATAAGAGACTACTATCAGCAATTATATGCTAATAAAATGGACAATGTGGAAGAAACGGACAAATTTTTAGTAAAGTACAACTTTCCAAAACTTAACCAGGAAGAAATATAAAATCTTAACAGACCCATCACAAGCATGGAAATTAAAAATGTAATCAGAAATCCTCCAGCAAACAAAAGTCCAGGTCCAGACGGCTTCACAGCTGAATTCTACCAAAAATTTAGAGAAGGGCTAACACTTATCCTACTCAAATTCTTCCAGAAAATTGCAGAGGAAGGTCAACTTCCAAACTCATTCTATGAGGCCACCATCACCCTAATACCAAAACCTGACATAGATGCCACAGAAAAAGAAAACTACATGCCAATATCACCAATGGACATAGATGCAAAAATCCTTAACAAAATTCTAGCAATCAGAATCCAACAACACTTTGAAAAGATCATACACCATGATCAAGTGGCCTTTATCCCAGAGATGCAAGAATTATTTAATATCCACAAATCAATCAATGTAATACACCACATTAACAAATTGAACAATGAAAGCCATATGATTATCTCAATAGATGAATGGAAAGCCTTTGACAAAACTCAACATCCATTTATGATAAAAACTCTCCAGAAAGCAGGAATAGAAAGAACATACCTCAACATAATAAAAGCTATATATGACAAACCCACAGCAAACATTATCCTCAATAGTGAAAAATTGAAAGCACTTCCCCTAAAGTCAGGAACAAGACAAGGGTGCCCACTTTCACCACTGCTATTCAACATAGTTCTGGAAGTTTTGGCCACAGCAATCAGAGCATAAAGAGAAATAAAAGCAATCCAAATTGGAAAGGAATAAGTAAAACTCTCACTGTTTACAGATGACATGATCCTCTACATAGAAAACCCTAAATACTCCACCAGAAATTTACTAGAGCTAATCAATGAATATAGTAAAGTTGCAGGATATAAAATCAACACACAGAAATCCCTTGCATTCCTATACACTAATAATGAGAAAATAGAAAGCTAAATTAAGGAAACAATTCCATTCACCATAGCAACAAAAAGAATACTTAAGAATATATCTACCTAAAGAAACTAAAGACCTATATATAGAAAACTATAAAACACTGGTGAAAGTGATTCAAAGAGGACACTAATAGATGGAGAAATATACCATGTTCATGGATTGGAAGAATCAATATAGTGAAAATGAGCATACTACCCAAAGCAATCTACAGATTCAATGCAATCCCTATCAAGCTACCAGCGGTATTTTTTCACAGAGCTAGAACAAATAATTTCACAATTTGTATGAAAAAAAAAAAAAAAAAACAAACCTCGAATAGCCAAAGCAATCTTGAGAAAGAAGAATGGAACTGGAGGAATCAACCTGCCTGACTTCAGGCTCTACTACACAGCCACAGTCATCAAGACAGTATGGTACTGGCACAAAGACAGAAATATAGATCAATGGAACAAAGTAGAAAGCCCAGAGATAAATCTACACAACTATGGACACCTTATCTTTGACAAAGGAGGCAAGAATATACAATAGATTAAAGACAATCTCTTTAACAAGTGGTGCTGGGAAAACTGGTCAACCACTT
>SJYX01013615.1:31551-52754 GCA_006410675.1 Oreotragus oreotragus
ACCTTATCTTTGACAAAGGAGGCAAGAATATACAATGGAGTAAAGACAATCTCTTTAACAAGTGGTGCTGGGAAAACTGGTCAACCACTTGTAAAAGAATGAAACTAGATCACTTTCTAACACCACACACAAAAATAAACTCAAAATGGATTAAAGATCTAAATGTAAGACCAGAAACTATAAAACTCCTAGAGGAGAACATAGGCAAAACACTCTCTGACATAAATCACAGCAGGATCCTCTATGTTTCTGCTTTTTATTTTTTTTTGTATTTATTTATTTTTTTACATGAACTCCCAAACATGAACCCCCCTCCCACCTCTCACCCCACATCTTCCCTCCAGATCATCCCCATACACCAGCCCCAAGCATCCTGCATCCTGCATTGAACATAGACTGGCAATTCATTTCTTACATGATAGTATACATATTTCAATGCTATTCTCCCAAATCATCCCTCCCTCTCCCTCTCCCTCTCCTTCTCCCTCAGAGTCCATAAGTCCGCTCTACACATCTGTATCTCTTTTGCTGTCTTGCATACAGGGACCTCATTACCATCTTTCTAAATTCCATATATATGTGTTAGTATACTGTATTGGTGTTTTTCTTTCTGGCTTACTTCTGCTTTTTAATATGCTAAGTTTGCCATAGCTTTTCTTCCAAGGAGCAAGCATCTTTCAATTTCAAGGCTACAGTCACCACTTGTAGTGATCTTGGAGCCACGAAAAAATCTGCCAACATTTTTTCCCCCATCTATTTGACATGAAGTTATGCGGCTGCATGCCACAACCTTAGTTTTTTGAATGTGGAATTTTAAGCCAGCTTTTTCATCTTTATCAAGAACCTATTTAGTTCATCTTCACTTTCTGCTATTAGAGTTGTGTCATCCGTATATATGAGGTTACTGATATTTCTCCTTGTAATCTTAATTGCAGTTTGAGCTTCATCCAGCCCAATTTTTTATATGATGCATTCTGCATTGAAATTAAGTAAGCTGGGTGACAATACACAGCTTGACACACTCCTTTCCCAATTTTGAACCAGTCTGTTGTTCAATGTCTGATTCTAACTGATGCATCTTGTCCTACATACAGTTTTCTCAAGAGGCAGGTAAGGTGGTTTGGTATTTCCAAATCTTTAATAATTTTCCACAGTTTGTTGTGATCCACATGGTCAAAATCTTTATTGCAGTAAAAGAGACGAAGTAGGTGTTTTTCTGGAATTCCTTTGCTTTTTCTATGATCCAACAGATATTGGCAATTTGATCTCTGGTTCCTCTGTCTTTTCTTAAATCCAGTTTGTAAAGCTGGAAGATCAGTTTATCTATTATTGAAGCATATCTTGAAGGATGTTAAACATTAGCTTGCTAGTATGTGAAATGAGTTTAATTCTGTGGTAGTTTAAACATTCTTTGGCATTACCCTTCTTTTGGATTGGAATGAAAACTGACCTTTTCCAGTCCTGTGGCCACTGCTGAGTTTTCCAAACTTGATGGCATATTGAATGCAGCACTTTCACAGCATCATCTTTCAGGATTTGAAATGGCTTCACTGGAATTCCATCACCTCCACTAGCTTTGTTCGTAGTAATGCTTTCCAAGGCCCACCTGACTTTGCATTCCAGGATGTCTAACTTTAGGTGAGTGATCACACCATCATGATTATATGTCTTGAAGGTCTTTTTTGTGTAGTTCTCCTATGTATTCTTGCCCCCTCTTCTTACTATCTTCTGCTTCTCTTAGGTCCATACAATTTCTGTCCTTTATTGAGCCCATCTTTGCATGAAATCTTCCCTTGGTATCTCTAATTTTCTTGAATAGATCTCTAGTTTTTCCCATTATGTTGTTCTCCTCTATTTCTTTGCATTGGTTGCTGAGTAAGGCTTTATCTCTCCTTGCTATTCTTTGGAACTCTGCATTCAGATTCTTATGTTTTCCCTTTTCTTCTTTGCTTTTCATTTCTCTTCTTTTCACAGCTATTTGTAAGGCCTCCTCAAACAACTATTTTTCTTTTTTGCATTTATTTTCCATGGAAATAGTCTTGATCATTGTCTTCTGTACAATGTCATGAACCTCCATCCATAGTTTATCAGGCATTCTGTATATTAGATCTAGTCCCTTAAATCTATTTCTCACTTACACTGTATAATCATAAGCTATTTGATTTAGGTCATACCTGAATGGTCTAGTGGTTTTCCCTACTTTCTTTAATTTCAGTCTGAATTTGGCCATAAGGAGTTCATGATCTGAGCCACAGTCAGCTCCTGGTCTTGTTTTTGTTGACTGTATAGAGCTTCTCCATTTTTGACTGCAAATAATATAATCAATCTGATTTCAATGTTGACCATCCACTGAAGTCCATTTGTAGAGTCTTCCCTTGTGTTGTTGGAAGAGGGTGCTTGCTATGACTAGTGTGTTCTCTTGGCAAAAATCTATTAGCCTTTGCCCTGCTTCATTCTGTACTCCAAGGCCAGATGTGCCTGTTATTCCAGGTGTTTCCTAATTTCCTACTTTTGCACTCCAGTCCCCTATAATGAAAATGACATCTTTTTTGGGTGTTAGTTCTAAAAGGTCTTGTAGGTCTTCATAGAACCATTCAACTTCAGCTTATTCAGCATTACTGGTTGGGACATAGGCTTGGATCACCGTGATACTGAATGGTTTCCCTTGGAAATGAGCAGAGATCATTCTGTCGTTTTTGAGATTGCATCCAAGTACTGCATTTTGGACTCTTTTGTTGAGCATGATGGTTACTCCATTTCTTCTAGGGATTCCTGCCCGCAGTAGTAGATATAATGGTCATCTGAGTTAAATTCACCCATTCCAGTCCATTTTAGTTCGTTGATTCCTAGAATATTGATGTTCACTCTTGCCATTTCTTGTTTGACCACTTGCAATTTGCCTTGATTCATGGACCTGACATTCCAGGTTCCTTTGCAATACTGCTCTTTATAGCATCAGACCTTGCTTCTATCACCAGTCACATCCACAGGTGGGTATCGTTTTTGCTTTGGCTCCATCCTTTCATTCTTTCTGGAGTTATTTCTCCACTGATCTCCAGTAGCATATTGGGCACCTACTGACCTGGGGATTTCTTCTTTCAGTATCCTATCATTTTGCCTTTTCACACAGTTCATTGGGTTCTCAAGGCAAGGATACTGAAGTGGTTTGCCATTCCCTTCTCCAGTGGACCACATTCTGTCAGACCTCTCCACCATGACCCGCTCCTCTTTGGTGGCCCCACAGGGCATGGTTTAGTTTCAGTGAGTTAGACAAGGCTGTGTTCCATGTGATCCAATTGGCTGGTTTTCTGTGGTCATGGTTTCAGTGTGTCTGCCCTCTGATGCCCTCTCACAACACCTATCATCTTACTTGGGTTTCTCTTACCTTGGACGTGGGGTACCTCTTCACTGCTGCTCCAGCAAAGCGCAACAGCTGCTCCTTACCTTGGACGAGTGGTATCTCTTCATGGCCTCCCATCCTGACCTTTAACGTGAAGTAGTTCCTGTCTGGCTCTCCTGTGCCCATGCAGCTGCCACTCCTTGGACGTGTAGTAGCTCCTCTCAGTCACCCTCCCTGACCTCGGGCGTGGGATAGCTCCTCTCGGCTGCAACGGACAGCACAGAAGCATAGTGGAGAGGAGCTACCCCTTTCCCAAGGTCAGGGGCAGCGACCAAGAGTGCCAGGATGTGATGGCACAGGAGTGGCCTAGAGGAGTTACCCCCACGTCCCAGGTCAGGGGCAGTGGCTGAGAGGAGCTACCACACACCACTAATTATTAGAGAAATGCAAATCAAAACTACTATAAGGTATCTACCTTACATTTGTCAGAATGACTATCTACTAACCTACAGTAAATAGATAAATCCTGGAGATTGTGTGGAGAAAAGTAAACCCTTCTACACTGTTGGCAGGAATGGAAATTAGTACAACCACTGTGGAGAAGGGTATGCAGATCCCTTCAAAAACTGAAAATAGAGCTACCATATGATCCAAGCATCTCACTCAGGGGATATATTCAGATAAAACTATAATTTGAAAAGTTACATGCACTTGACTATTCATTACAGCAGTATTTACAACAGCCAAAACAGGGAATCAGCCTAAGTATCGACAAATAAGTGAAAGGATAAAGAAGATGTGCTACATATATACAATGGTATATTACCCAGTCATTAAAAAAAATGTTATATGCAGTTACACAGAATGAAATAATTCAAAGACAAATATTTTATGATATCACTTACATGTAGAATCAAATAAAAAGATACACATTATCTACAAATAGAGTAACAGTTGTAGAAAACAGGCTTGTGGTTACCAGTGAGTAAGGTGAAGGAGGGATACACTGAGAGATTTGGAATGACAAACACACACTATAATATATAAAATAGATAGCTAATAAGGACCTACTATATAGCAATTGAGGGGCTCCCCTGGTCACTCAGTGGTAAAGAATTTTCCTGCCAAGGTAGAAGACCTGAGTTTAATCCCTGTGTCAGGAAGAGCCCCTGGAGAAGTAAATGGCAACCCATTCCAGTATTCTTGCCTGTGAAATCCAATGGAAAGAAAAGACTGAAGGGCTAGAGTCCATGGGGTTGAAAAGAGTCAGACAAGAATTAGCGACTAAAAAACAACAACATATGGCAAAGGGAATTCTAACTGAATACTCTCTAATGGCCTTTGTGGGAAAATAATTTTTTTTTAAGTGTGTATACGTGGGAGATACTTATAGGATGGAGGAGTATAAGGATGTGAGCTTGTATTCTCCTGTGAGAGCACCAAAATCACAATCAGTTGTTGAACAACCATTGATAGGAGGATTCTTGGACCCACAAAAAGACACTCCCCATCCTAAGAAAAAGAAAAAGCCACAGTGAGATTGTAGGAGGTGCTGATCACAATAAAATCAAATCCTATACCCACTAGGTGAAGTGAAGAAGTAAGTGAAGTAAAGTCGCTCAATCATGTCCAAATCTTTGCAACCCCATGAACTGTAGCCTACCAGGCTCCTACCATGAGATTTTCCAGGCAAGAGTACTAGAGTGGGTTGTCATTTCCTTCTCCAGAGGATCTTCCCCACCCGGGGATCGAACCTGGGTTTCCCACATTGTAGGCAGATGCTTTACCATCTGAGCCACCACAGAAGTCTTTGTGACCCACAAGCTGAAGAACAATAATGCCAAAGAAGTTCTTCCACTGTTTTGAAGATTCTGAGTCCAACATCAGATTCCAAACTTGGCAATAAGGCAGAGACTAGGAATCCACAGGGAATCTGAATTCAAAGGCCAACAGGATTTGATTGCAGAATATTTTTAGATTATTCTAACCAAAAGCAGTGGTTTAAACATTCTTCTCAAGTTCACACAGAACATTACAAAGGATTGATCATGTACTGGACCACAAGGTAAGCCTTTGTAAATTTAAGACAATTAAAATCATATCAAGCTTCTTTTCTGATCACAACACTGTAAGATTAGATATAAACCACTAGAAAAAAAATATAAAGAACACAAACACATGGTGGCTAAACAGCATGCTACTAAGCAATGAATGAATCACTGAGAAAAAAAAAAAAAAACAACTAGAAACAAATAAAAATGAAAGCACAGCAGTCCAAACAATAGTCCAAAACATGGGATGCAACAAAACATTTCTAGAAGGAATGTTTATAGCAATACCATGTTACCTCAAGAAAAATCTCAAATAAAGAACTTTACATTACACCTGAAACAACTAGAGAAAGAAGAGCAAACAAAACCTAAAGTTAGTAGAAGGAAGCAAATCATAAAGATCAGAAGAAATAAATGAAATGGAAACAGTAAATAATTGCAAAGATCAATGAAACTAAAATCTGGTTCTCTGAGGATAAACAAAATTGATAAACCTTTAGCCAGACTCATCAAGAAAGAAAGGAAGAGCATTGAAATCAATAAAATTAGAAGTGAAAAATGAGAAGCTACAACTGACTCTACAGAAATTGAAGGATCATAAAAGACTTCTATGAGCAACTATACACCAATAAAATGGACAACCTGGAAGCAATGGAAAAAGTCTTAGGAAAGCATAATCTCCCAATAGCGAGCCAGGAAGAAATATAAAACATGAAGAGACCAATCAGAAACAGTGAAATTGAAAGGTGACATAAAAACTCCCAACAAATAATAGTCCAGCACCTGATGGCCTCACAGGTGAATTCTAGCCATCATTTAGTGAAGAGTTAACACTTACCCTCTGAAACTGTTCCAAAAAAGTTGCAGAGAAAGGAAAACTTTTAATTTTTGCAAATGTAAGGATATTCTACTCTGGAACTGTTTGCAAATGTAAAGATACTCTACCTGTGAAATCATCAGCAATTAGATTGCTACTTTTCCCCAAAGACAATCATTTCCCCCACCTACTAGTAAGCATGGAGTCCTTTTTGCTAGCTGAGATATGAGCAACTCAAACCCTTTCTTACTGGTACTATATAGATCCACTTGGTTCTTTTGAGAAATAGGTTCCAAGGTGGGATTAGATGTGCAAGAGACATACTGGCAAGAGGGAGAAGGACTTATAATGGAAACAGTGGAAGGAACATAAATAGTTAAGGATAGCTTTCACACTCTGATGTGTATCTGACATTAATGAAAGGAGAAAATAAATGAAGGAAGATTGGATAGGAGGAGTTTCAGACTGCAGCATTCTTTTAAAGAAGGTTCTGAGTAGGTTTATGGAGATAATACCTCAAGTTAATATTGCCACATAGAGGATTCTAGAGAAATGGGCCTATACTGCTACTCCTACTGTGCTCAGTCATTGACTGGGAAAAAACTTATAGCTATGTGGACATAATGTGAATAAAGCAGTAATCCAAATAAATGGCAGGGTTGTCAGTAATATATACTTACCACAATCTGAGAAGTGAGTGGTGCATTTCAATTGCTGTCACATATGATAAAAATATTTTTTCAGACATTTTTTTTTCAAGTTCTATCAGCTACTAAACCTTATTTGACCTCTCTGCACCTTATTTACCTCCAAGTTCCATTAGACAAATATGAAATTTTCATCTAATAGGGCTACTATAAGTGAATGATGGGCTTCCCTGGTGAATCAAATGGTAAAGAATCTGCCTGCAATGCTGGACACCTGTGTTCAATCCCTGAGTTGGGAAGATCCTTGGAGGAGGGCATGGCAACCCTCTCCAGTATTCTTGCCTGGAGAATCCCCATGGACGGAGAAGCCTAGCAGGCTACAGTCTACAGGATCACAAAAATTCAGACATGAGAATCTTCAGACAAAGATTCAGACATGACAGAGGAATTAAGCACAGAACAATTTAATGATAAAATAAAAGCAAAAGATCTTATGGAATTTTCAGATACTAGACCTGGAATGTCAGGTCCATGAATCAAGGCAAACTGGAAGTGGTCAGACAAGAGATGGCAAGGGTGAATGTCGACATTCTAGGAATCAGCGAACTAAAATGGACTGGAATGGGTGAATTTAACTCAGATGACCATTATATCTACTTCTGCGGGCAGGAATCACTCAGAAGAAATGGGGTAGCCATCATGGTCAACAAAAGAGTCCGAAATGCAGTACTTGGATGCAGTCTCAAAAATGACAGAATGATCTCTGTTCGTTTCCAAGGCAAACCATTCAATATCACAGTAATCCAAGTCTATGCCCCAACCAGTAATGCTGAAGAAGCTGAAGTTGAACGGTTTTATGAAGACCTACAAGACCTTTCAGAACTAACACCCAAAAAAGATGTCCTTTTCATTATAGGGGACTGGAATGCTAAAGTAGGAAGTCAAGAAACACCTGGAATAACAGGCAAATTTGGCCTTGGAATGCGGAATGAAGCAGGGCAAAGACTAATAGAGTTTTGCCAAGAAAATGCACTGGTCATAGCAAACACCCTCTTCCAGCAACACAAGAGAAGACTCTACACATGGACATCACCAGATGGTCAACACTGAAATCAGATTGATTATATTCTTTGCAGCCAAAGATGGAGAAGCTCTATACAGTCAACAAAAACAAGACCAGGAGCTGACTGTGGCTCAGATCATGAACTCCTTATTTCCAAATTCAGACTTAAATTAAAGAAAGTAGGGAAAACCACTAGACCATTCAGGTATGACCTAAATCAAATCCCTTATGATTATACAGTGGAATATGAAGCAGGGCAAAGACTAATAGAGTTTTGCCAAGAGAACACACTGGTCATTGCAAACACCCTCTTCCAACAACACAAGGGAAGACCACGCAGGATAACCTCTGATAACCTCTCCGTTCCATGAGCCATTTCATGAGCCATTTCATGGTCAACTGGTTAGCAACCTTAATTCTGTCTGCAACCTTATTGTAATTCCCTTTTGCTGCCTAGTCTAATATATTCAGAGATTCCAAGGGTGAGGATGTGGACGTCTTTCAGGGGACCATTATTCTGCCTCCCACAAGCCCCTCAAATGCCTTTCCCATCCCCTGGGTTATTATTTCTAGCCTGAGCAAAATTCCAAATCTCATTCCGTCCAACTGTCTGCTTACTCCCTGTCTGCACCCGTGTAGTGCAGCCTAGTTGAAGAAAGACAGAAACCACAGCTCACTCCACATTCATGACCACTGGTCTTTTTTATTTTTATTTTATTTATTTATTTATTTTTTTAGTGAAACAAGTAAAGTGTTTATTAGGAGGAAAGGCATGTAGACCATGTGGATAGATGCAGGCAGACCCATGGAGAGAGTCACTCCCTGGTGGTATTTAGAATCACTTACATGGGGCATTTCTTCCAGGTTTCCTTTGGTCAATCATTTTGATTTGCCCGTTTCTGAGTCCTTATTTGGTTTGTCTCAGGGTCCTCTCGTGTGTGAATGTGAGAGTGTGCATCTCTCAGCCGAGATGGATTCCAGTGAAGAGGCCTGTTGGTAGCTTAGCATCACTCTTCTTTTGACCTCCAAGGAACTTTCTAGTTGGGAAGGTCTCCTTGACTTCGAGAATAAGAAATATGAGGTCTCTTATCTGGGCAGGGCCCAGCCTCCGCTCTTGATTGTTGTTGTCCTGTTGTTGTTGTTAAGTTGTTCAGTTGTGTCCAGTGTTTCGTGACCCCGTGGACTGTAGCCCGCCAGGCCACCAGTCTCTTCTGTCCATGGAATTTCCCAGGCAAGAAATACTGGAGTGGGTTGCCATTTCCTTCTCCTGGTCCTTTTTAAACCATTAATTTTTGGCTTCCCCGGGTCTTCATTGCTTTTCTCTAGACGCAGAGAGTGAGGGCTGCTCTTCACTTCGGGGCCAGATTTCTCATGGCGGTGACTTTTCTTGTTGCAGAGCGTGGGCTCCGGAGCACAGGCTCAGTAGCTGTGGTTTATGGGCTTAGTTGCCCCCAGTCATGTAGAAGCTTCCCGGACCAGGGGTCGACCCCTTGTCCCCTGCATTGGCAGGTGAGTTCTTAACCACTGGGCTCCCAGGGAAGTCCACTATGATCACAGTCTTGAGTAAGCCCTTAGGCCTGCCAGACAGTTCTGCTACATTCCCCTAGGGCACTCACTCTCTCCCTTTCCTGTTTGACAACCTCATACCTCCTCCTCACGCTTCACATCCCCACACTTCCTTCCTTGTCCTTACTCTCTGCTGAGGCTCTTGTCTCCTAGTTCCCTGAGAAAACTGGGGCAATGAGAAGCGGAGACTCAGCCGCGCGTCCACCCGCCCACTGGCATCTGTGCTCGTCTCCAGCCTCCCTCTTGGCTGCTATGGACCAACTGCCCAAAGCCAGTCCCCCGCTGGCGCCTGGAGCCTCTCCCTGTTCGTGCGCTCGGGGCCGTCACTCCAAGGGAGCCCCCCACTTCATCCTGTGCTATCATTACCCACCCCCTCTGCCATTTGGATCATTTTCCCATCAGCATACCAGCATGCTATCATTTCTCCCATCACACAAAACCAAGCCGAAGTAAAACCCTCTCTGGGTTTGACATCATCTCTGCAGCCGATCCCTATTTCTTTGCTTCTTTTTTGTACACAAAAACGAGAAAAAGAGCTCTCTGCTTCTTAGGCCCAGTTTCTTCCCTCTTACTTTCTTGGACCTGTTCACGTCCGGCTTTGGCTGCCGCTGGGCTTCTCAAGGTCACCGACAACTGCCAAGCTGCCGTCTCTAGCGGTGGAGTCAGCGCGGACCTTGCTGGGCTCCCGGCAGCATCTGGTATGGCTCACCTCTTCCTCCTGAGTGCTCTGCCTTTGCATCCTCACTTGCTGTCCTCCTCTCTCCGTGGCCACCCGCCTCAGCCTGCTCTGCTGAGATCCCCCTGTGTCCTGGACGTGGAAATGTGGAAGTGCCCCATGCCCCGCTGGTGGTCGCAGCCAGGCCCTTAGCTTGAAATGCCATTTTATAAGCTGTGCCTGTGCTTAGCCACCCAGTCGTGTCCGACTCTCTGAGACTCCATGGGCTGTAGCCCATTAGGCTCCTCCGTCCCTGGGGAGAGGCTTCTCTGTCCATGGAGAGAATACTGGTGCGGGTTACCATGCTCCCCCTCCAGGGGATCTTCCCAATCCAGGAATCGATGCTGGGCTCCCGGCAGCATCTGGTATGGCTCACCTCTTCCTCCTGAGTGCTCTGCCTTTGCATCCTCACTTGCTGTCCTCCTCTCTCCGTGGCCACCCGCCTCAGCCTGCTCTGCTGAGATCCCCCTGTGTCCTGGACGTGGAAATGTGGAAGTGCCCCATGCCCCGCTGGTGGTCGCAGCCAGGCCCTTAGCTTGAAATGCCATTTTATAAGCTGTGCCTGTGCTTAGCCACCCAGTCGTGTCCGACTCTCCAAGACTCCATGGGCTGTAGCCCATTAGGCTCCTCCGTCCCTGGGGAGAGGCTTCTCTGTCCATGGAGAGAATACTGGTGCGGGTTACCATGCTCCCCCTCCAGGGGATCTTCCCAATCCAGGAATCGAACCGGGCTCTCCTGCTTTGCAAATGGATTCTTTACCAACTGAGCTATCAGGGAAGTCCCTTTTTATTAACTAACCACCTCCAAATTCTAAGGGCTTCCTGACAGCTCAGCTGGTAAAGAATCCCCCTGCAGTGCAGAAGACCCTGGTTTGATTCCTGGGTCGGGAAGGTCCGCTGGTGAAGGGATAGGCTACCGACTCCAGTATTCTGGCCTGGAGAGTTCCATGGACCCTATAGTCCATGGGGCCGCAAAGAGTCGGACACGACTAAGTGGCTTTCACTTCACTTCCAAATTATATCTGTAGCCTGGACCATTTCTGAGTCCATTCTCTTTTCCTAACCTCCTCTCTTGGACGTCAAAGAAACTTGTCAAAATTCAAATGACTAAAAATGGGGATGCCATGCCAGCCTCTCAGTTGGTTACTCAGGCCAAGAGTTTTAGCATCCATGTTGATTTCCCTCTTTCCCGCACACCCTTCACCAGTCTGCACTGTTCCTGTCAGCTCCACTGCAGGTGCGTCCAGGATCGGACCCTTCCTGCCACCTCCACTTCTCCCACCCTGGTTCACCCACTTTCTTTTTCCTTTTTTTAAGTGTGTCTGACTCTTTGCGACCCCGTGGACTGCAGCACGCCAGGCTTCCCTGTCCATTACCAACTCCCGGAGCTGGCTCAAACTCATGTCCATCGAGTCGGTGATGCCATCCAACCATCTCATCCTCTGTCCTCCCCGTCTCCTCTTGTCTTCAATCTTTCCCAGCATCAAGATCTTTTCAAACGAGTCAGCTCTTCACTTCAGGTGGCCGAAGTATTGCAGTTTCAGCTTCAACACCAGTTCTTCCAATGAATATTCAGGACTGATCTCCTTCAGAATGGACTGGTTGGATCTCCTTGCAGTCCAAGGGACTCTCAAGAGTCTTCTCCATCAACACAGTTCAAAAGCATCAATTCTTCGGTGCTCAGCCTTCTTTATGGTCCAACTCTCACATCCATGCATGACTACTGGAAAAACCATAGCTTTGACTAGATGGACCTTTGTTGGCAAAATAATGTCTCTGCTTTTTAATATGCTGTTTAGGTTGGTCATAACTTTTTCAAGGAGCAACCGTCTTTTAATTTCATGGTTACAGCCACCATCTGCAGTGATTTTGGAGCCCCCCAAAATAAAATCTGTCACTGTTTCCACTGTTTCCCCATCTATTTCCCGTGAAGTGATGAGGCCGGATGCCATGATCTTAGTTTTCTGAATGTTGAGTTCTAAGCCAACTTTTTCACTCTCCTCTTTCAGTTTCACCAAAAGGCTCTTATTTCTTCTTCACTTTCTGTGATAAAGGTGGTGTCATCTGCATGTCTGAGGTTATTGATATTTCTCCTAGCAATCTTGATACAGTCCATGGGGTCGCAAAAGAGTTGGACCCAACTTAGCGCCTAAACAACAACAAAATCCTTAACTTGATCACATCTCAAAATCCCTTTTGCCGCATAAGGCGATGTATTCAGAAATTCACAGGGATTAGGACGTGAACAACTTTGGAGGACGGTAGTATTAGCCCCCTCACCTAGCCCACCTTCTAGTAAACCACATATTATCAATACTCTATCAGCTGTCTCCTTGAGGATCTGGACTCCTTGGGAAGGATTTCTGCCTGTACCCTCAGTGCCTAGGGCTATTCATGGCTAATAGTGGATGCACAATAAATATTTTCTTGAATGAACATCTGTTGTTTTGGCTGTGACTGTGTTTGCCTGCTCTTGAGATATGTGCCACCAGCAACAGCGACTCTGTTTGAAGTCACCTGCCCCCAATGTGCCAGGCAGTGTCAGCTGTGGTTGGGCTGGCTTTGGGGAGTGTGTTGTGCAGCTCCCCAATTCAGGCAGCCTGATGGGAGCTTCATTTCCCTTCCATCAGCCTTTTTTTTTTTTTTAACCCCAGGCTGCTTCAGTGCACTTTAATTTAATTCTTTGATATTTATCAGAATCCCCGAGCTGGGAGACTTGGTTCCGCCCCGCCACTCCAGGAGATGTCTAGAAAGAGCCTCGTCTCTCTTAGATTTGAGCCAGAGATGCATCTTCAGTCTCGAAAATGGTATTTTGTTACCATGGCAACCGAACTTCTAAAAAAACGGATGTCAAGTAACACGCGGATCCCAGTGCTCATGGCAACCGCCATCCTGCATATTTTGGGGAGAAAATGTGTCCCGCCTTCTTCGTGCCTGTGAGTTGAGGAGAGGGAAGGTGAGCTTAGCAGCACCAGGTTTCCTTCCAGAATTGATGGATTTGGGCAATAGCAGGGCCAGAGGCCGGACCCCGCACCCCACCAAGGGTGACAGCATCTCCCGCAAGGTCACAGAACCAATGTGTCTCCCTACCCCCTCTGCTTGAAAGGAGGTCTGTCTTCCGCTCCTTCAGCCTCTGATGCTCAAACCTCTGGAAACATGCCCGGCTTCTACCAGGTGTGGTGCACACACCCACCTGCAGACTAGGCGTAGGGATTTGTTCTTGCCTTTACTGGCTCTTGGATTCACTCATGTGACCCCTCAGGAAATGTTCACTAAGAGCCCGCCATGTGCCAGGTCCTGGGCTGGAGCATTGGCAGCAACTAGGACATGATTCAGGCTGCGAGCCTCTTTCTCCAGCCCGGAACCTTTCAGAGGAGATAAGTAAACACCCAAATTACTCTGTGGCTTGGAAGAGGCAAGCATGAGGCACAGGCAGGAAGGGAGTGATTAGCTCTGGCACAGATGTTGGTGGGGGTGGAAATCAAAGAACCCAGCTTTGTTTTAAGTTCTGTTGCAGAAAAGATTGGCCACACTATGTACATTCGAGGAAGATTTAAGAAAAGATCTCTAACAAGTTTCTCAAAGACATTTTGGACTATGTACTCCATTCTCTTAACCAAAGATGCATATTTCCCCGGTTATGATGTTTCTGAAATCAGGATGTGTTTTTATTGTCAACCATATATTCAATGAAATGTTTATTTCCCTTTGTTGTTTATTCACTAAGTCCTGTCTGACTCTATTGTGACCCCATGGACTGTAGCCAGCTAGGCTCCTCTGTCCATGGGATTCTCCAAGCAAGAATACTGGAGCGGGTTGCCATTTCCTTCTCCAGGGCATCTTCCTGACCCAGGGATCGAACTTGAGTCTCTTGTATTGGCAGGCGGGTTCTTTACTGCTGAGCCACCAGGGAAACCCTTTCTTTCTCTACTTTCAATTAAATGGATGGTGTGTCTTAGAATCAAGGAAACATGAGATTTCTCTTTTTTTCCCTGTCAGTACTCATTAGTAGCTGAGCCTGAGGCCTGAGAGAATCTTCTTGGCTTGGACTCCTGCTCATATTTCCTCCCTGAAGAAGTGCAGGCTTTCTCATTAGAGACACCCCGGTTTGATTCCTGCATAGGGACGATCCCCTGGAGAACGGATAGGCTACCCACTCCAGTATTCTTGGGCTTCCCTGGTGACTCAGACAGTAAAGAATCCACCTGCAATGCAGGAGACCTGAGTTCGATCCCTGGGTTGGGAAGCTCCTTTGGAGGAGGACATGACAACCTACTCCAGTATTCTTGCCTGGAATATCCCCATGGACAGAGGAGCCTGGCGAGCTACAGTCCATGGGGTCACAAAGAGTCGGACACGACTGAGAGACTAAGCATAGCACAGCACATGGTTCCAGACAGAAGGATTTTGAGGGGCTTCTCTGCACTGGGCAGTTAAGTTAAAGAGGGTGGGTTCCGGAGTGGCATTGCCTGGGTTCAATCCACATCCAGGCTCCATCACTTTCTAGCTGAGTGGCCCCCTCACAGCCTCAGCATCCTCATCAGCATGGCTGTACTACTACATACTGTCAAGGCTGGTGATTTTTCAGTGTATCCATTCTGAACAAACCAAACTCTGTCCGCTAAATACAACAAAACAGAAAGATGAGTTTACTGCAAGGCTTTCAGCCTGTGGACTGGAAACTCAAAGCCGTGAAAGCCATGAGTTCCAACTGCTCACAGACCAAGGGATTGCTGGGTGGGAAATGCTGAAGATACTTGGCTTTTTTCAGCTGACGGGTTGCCTTAGTGGTCTTTCCCTGCCTTCTCTCCCTCAGATTTGAGCCAGAGATTTATCTGCAGTCCTTTCTAGCACATGGATGTGTTGTTTCTCTTCCGGCCTCGACAGCTGACGGTCACATTGTTTGGTGACTTTTCAGCAGTTTCTGTTACTGTGACATGCCTCTGCTCAAAAGCGCTTTGCTGCTTACAGAAGAGAGTTCAAACTCCACAGTTCCTGGCACCTGAGGCTTTGGACACAGCTTTACTGAAATAATGAAAGGACCTCCATGATCTGGCTCTAATGTATCTTTTCAGTCTCTGTTGCCACTACCTTTTCCTGATCAGGGGTGGTATCTATTTTTCTGTAATTCAATTGGTACAATTTTTAGAAACCGTGGGCTCCCGTCTATGGGGTCGCACAGAGTCAGACACGACTGAAGCGACTTAGCAGCAGCAGCAGCAGCAGGTTATCAAGCCGTGTTGTTTAAAAATAATTGTTTCAGTAGAAAAATAACAAAGACTAGAGTGTCTCAGATTTAAAATACCAAGAGTTGTCTTTGTCTGCCCATCAGACCCTCCTCTCTTCTGGTCCCAACCGTCAGCCTCTAGACCACTGGGGTGAGCACGTGTCCCAGCTCAGGCAATTATATTAGCCTTGGCCACGGTGATTGGTCCAGACACAGGCATGTGACCCAGGATAGCCAATAGGAAGTCTTCCCTGAGATTTTTTTTTTCCTTCATGGTCCCCCTCTTTGCCTCATCTGTCCCAGTTTTCCTTGCAAAATGAAGACCTTAGTCTAATGCTGCTTGCAACTGTGATCTAACTGAAAGGAGAAAGACTAATGGTGGTGGGAGACTGAAGTGAAAAGGCAGAGGAAAGCAGAAGAAAGGAGAGGGGAGAGAGGAAGGGGAGAAAAAGAGAGAATTAGCAAATACTGGTGCATTTGAGCCCTGGACCCATGTGTCCTAGAGACCAGCTTCACCATGTGCTTCTTCTGCTTAGAATGTTCCGTCTATAATTTTCTATTTTGGCTTAAGCTAGTTTGAATTGGGTCTGACGAGGACTGCAGCCAGGCAGGCTTGCGTGTATGCTCCTGAGAATGAGCACCCTTAAATTTGTACCCTAGATTCCTCCCGGGTGTGCCTTAGTCTTTAGCCTGAGTTAAGCTTCAATGACTTGTGACTGAATGAATTATTGGCTAATAAAAACTCTGCTTATGTTTTGTCGTTGCAAGCTAGAAACATATCACTTGATTAAATTAGCCAAATACATTTAAATACTAACAGGCATAGCCTGAAGAACGCAGACAACTGGGTCAATGTCAGTAGGTTTCTAGGCTAAGAAGGTAAACTGTGGCCCATTTCACGGCTGCCAACAACTAGCTTGGTAACACAAGCCATGAATTAGGGACCATGACTGTGTCGATTATAACTTGTTTAGATATCATTTGTAACCTCAGAACTCCTATCTCTCTATTGGCTTATGGTTGGTAGAATGGATGCTGAGAAGTCATCCTTCCTTCCTTAGGTAACAGCACCCAGAACAGTGCTTGTTACTTAGAAGGTGCTCAACTGTTATTTATTGGATTGAACTGAACTGTGTCATTTCTTCTTGGCTTGCTCTTATTGTTCAATTGCTAAGTATGTCTCACTCTTTGTGACCTCGTAGACTGTAGAATGCCAGGCTCCTCTGTCCTTCACTATCTCTCTGAGTTTGCTCGAACTCATGTCCAATGAACGGGTGATGCTATCGAACATCTCATCCTCTGCTGCCCTCTTCTCCTTTTGCTTTCAATGTTTCCCAGCATCAGGGTCTTTTCCAATGAGCTGGCTCTTCACATCAGGTGGCCAAAGTATTGGAGCTTCAGTGTCAATCCTTCCAATGAATATTTAGGGTTGTTTTCCTTTAGGATTGACTGGTTTGACCTCCTTGCTGTCCAAGGGACTCTCAAGAATCTTCTCCGGCACCACAGTTCAAAAGCATCAGTTCTTCAGTGCTCAGCTTTCTTTATGGTCCAACCCTCACATCTGTATATGACTACTGGAAAAACCATAGCACTGACTATATGGACCTTTGTGGGCAAAGTGATGTCTCCGCTTTTTAATATGCTGTCTAGGTTGGTCATAGTTTTCCCTCCAAGGAGCAAGGGACCTATCATTTCATGGCTGCAGTCACTGTCTGCATTTCGGAACCCAAGAAAGTAAAATCTGTCAACATTTCCACTTTCCCCCCTTCTATCTGCCATGAAGTGATGGGATTGGATGCCGTCATCTTAGTTTATTTAATGTTGAGTTTCAAGCCAGTTTTTTGCTCTCTTCTTGACTAGCTGGTGTTTTGCCTCCCCTGGCTTCACTGATTAGCTCAGGGATGGATATGTGAGCCAAGGCAGTCCATGAGACTCAATTTCAGAATTTTTCTTGAAACTAGTGGGACCAGAACCAGCTGTGCCTGCCAATAGTACTAACTCCTGCCTTTGTCAGGGGAATAAAAGGGACCATCTCTTTTAGCCTGTGCTTCTTAAGAGAGGACTTCCCTGAAGCGGCTCCACAGACCTTCTCTCCCAACTCATTGGTCAGAACTGGATCATGTGTTCATTCCCAAGCCAGTCCCTGGCAAGGAGGAGGAGACCATCATGACTGGCTGGGACTGAGCCAAGGTCGGCTACCCTGCCGCACAAGGTCCCACAGCGGGTCCTTTATTGGTCCCTTCCTCCCCAGTGCTGACAGTCTGTTCTCACTTCTGGTTCCATCTGCCTCACGCATAGAGAATTCCCTTCCACCACTGGGAAAAGCTCTTCATTTGACCCTACACCCTTTCTAGCCATCAAACTTCTTTCCTTCCTTCCATCAGAATTAGGTAGGCTAATGACTTGCAGAACCCAAACGATGTTGCTGAGGTGTGCAGAAGGACTCTATATTCAGCCTCTCTCTCAAAATGGACAAAAGCTCAAGAAAGTAGAACTAGGGACAAAGAAACCATTCAAGCAAAGACTGGGTGACTATCTCTGGGTCAATGTAGAAAGGCTTCTCCTATTGGGAGTGAGTTTGGACTGGTTTTGTTTATTTGTTTACTGAGCACCAACTATATACTAGGTACTGGGCTCAGTACTGAGGATGTAGCAGTTAACAAGACAGAAATATCCTTGGGGTCATTCAGCTTAGAGGTTAGCAGGGGAGATGAGCGTTGAGTGAATAATTATACAGACAGATATATAGTACAGGTATTGTAAGATGATCCTTAAAATCCCTTCGAATCAAAGACTTATGATTTTCTATGTAAAATACTTCACTCAGTGCCTGGCCCGTGGTAGGTAGTTCAGTGATTGCTACTACTATTCCCTGCCCGCTGAGCCTACAGGAAATGTCTCTCTCCTCCAAACTTCTATACTGTCTGTATCTGAGGACCGTGTGTGTCTTCTATGACCGTGTGTGTCTTCTATGACCATCTGTGTCTTCTGTGACCGTGTGTGTCTTCTACGCTGTCTGTATCTGGGGACCGTGTGTGTCTTCTATGACCGCGTGTGTCTTCTATGACCGTGTGTCTTCTATGACCGCGTGTGTCTTCTATGACCACGTGTGTCTTCTATGACCGCGTGTGTCTTCTATGACCACGTGTGTCTTCTACGCTGTCTGTATCTGGGGACCGTGTGTGTCTTCTATGACCGTGTGTGTCTTCTGTGACCGTGTGGGTCTTCTATGACCGCCTGTGTCTTCTATACTGTCTGTATCTGGGGACCATGTGTGTCTTCTATGACTGCATGTGTCTTCTATGACCGTGTGTGTCTTCTATGACCGTGTGTGTCTTCTATGACCATGTGTGTCTTCTATACTGTCTCTGTCTGAGGACCGTGTGTGTCTTCTATGACCGCGTGTGTCCTCTATGCTGTCTGTATCTGAGGACCGTGTGTGTCTTCTATGACCGTGTGTGTCCTCTATGACCGTGTGTGTCTTCTATACTGTCTCTATCTGAGGACCATGTGTGTCTTCTATGACCACGTGTGTCTTCTAGGACCACGTATGTCTTCTAGGACCGTGTGTGTCTTCTGTGACCGTGTGTGTCTTCTATGACCGTCTGTGTCTTCTACGCTGTCTGTATCTGGGGACCACGTGTGTCTTCTAGGACCGCGTGTGTCTTCTAGGACCGCGTGTGTCCTCTATGACCGTGTGTGTCTGTATCTGGGGACCGTGTGTGTGCACATGTGCTCCGTCTCTTCAGTCGTGTCCGATTGTCTGTGACCCAGACTGTCGCCCACCAGGCTCCTCTGTTCATGGAGTTCTTTGGGCAAGAATACTGGAGTGGGTTGCCGTGTTCTCCTCCAGGGGATCTTCCCCGGGCAGGGACTGAACCCAGAGCTCCTGTGCTGCCAGCATTGCAGGCACATTCTTTACCACTGAGCCACCCGGGAAGCCCCGTCTGAGCAGCAATATTTGCTTTTCAGCAGTTGTTGTCAGTCCCTCAGGCACCTCCGACTCTCTGTGACCCCATGGACTGCAGCATGCCAAGCTTCCCTGTCCATCACTATCTCTCGGAGTTTGCTCAAACTCATGTCCATCGAGTTGGTGATGCCATCCAACCACCTCATCCTCTGTCGTCCCCTTCTCCTCCTGCCTTCAATCTTCCCTAGCAGCAGGGTCTTTGGCAATGAGTCAGCTCTTTGCATCAGGTGATCAAAGTATTGGAGCTTCAGTTTCAGCATGAGTCCTTCCAATGAACACCCAGGACTCATCTCCTTTAGGATGAACTGGTTGGATCTCCTTGCAGACCAAGGGACTCTCAAGAGTCTTCTCCAACACCATGGTTCAAAAGCATAAATTCTTCAGTGCTCAGCCTTCTTTATGGTCCAACTCTCATGCCTGTACATGACTACTGGGAAAACCATAGCTTTGACTAGATGGACCTTTGTCAGGATTCAGCAGTAGTTTTATTATTAAAATTTGAATGTTTACCTGGTGCCTCCAACTATAATATTAACCTACCAAATGACCAGATTCAACTGGTTAAAAAACAAGAATTATTCATATTGATTCACTTCTTTGCCTATGTTCTGCAAGCCAAGAACACAAACTAATTAAAAAGAGAAGAGTTCCTGATATATCTCCAGCAGTTTCCCATACATCAGCTTATCTGGGCCAACAGTAGTCCTGTGCAGAAAGTAGGAATGTTATCCTCCCTTTTCCACTGAGAAAACTAAGGCTTAGAATATCAGATGGTTTTTCAAACTGGGGAGGAGAATGGTTCTTCCTTTATTTTTCACTTATTTTTAAAGTTTTATAAAAAATGTATTTTCTGAGTGTTAGTTGCAGCACGTGGGATCTTCAGTATTCCTTGCAGCAGGCGGGATCTTCTGCTGCGGCATGTGGGATCTAGTACCCTGACCAGGGACCAAACCCCAGTGCCTTGCAGTTGTGGAGTCTTTGCCACTAGACCCCAAGAAGTCCCTCTTCCTAAGCCTCTTGACTAGAACTCCTGCTGGAAGACACCAGGGGAATCATCTACTCCTATTTTCCCATTTTACAGATGAGAAACTGAGACTTAGGTAGGTGCTGGACTTGACGGCAATCGCATGGTCAGTAAACCAAAGAGCTGATGGAAGATCCCTAGCACCTGACTCCCAAGCCTGAATTGACTCATCCTGTCCTTATACACTGAGCTACAGCTGCTGTTAATAATTAAGGGCTGTCTCTTATACACATCTAGATGTGTATAAGAGACAGGAGTTCGATCCCTGGGTTGGGAAGCTCCTTTGGAGGAGGACATGACAACCTACTCCAGTATTCTTGCCTGGAATATCCCCATGGACAGAGGAGCCTGGCGGGCTACAGTCCATGGGGTCACAAAGAGTCGGACACGACTGAGAGACTAAGCATAGCACAGCACATGGTTCCAGACAGAAGGATTTTGAGGGGCTTCTCTGCACTGGGCAGTTAAGTTAAAGAGGGTGGGTTCCGGAGTGGCATTGCCTGGGTTCAATCCACATCCAGGCTCCATCACTTTCTAGCTGAGTGGCCTCCTCACAGCCTCAGCATCCTCATCAGCATGGCTGTACTACTACATACTGTCAAGGCTGGTGATTTTTCAGTGTATCCATTCTGAATAAACCAAACTCTGTCCGCTAAATACAACAAAACAGAAAGATGAGTTTACTGCAAGGCTTTCAGCCTGTGGACTGGAAACTCAAAGCCGTGAAAGCCATGAGTTCCAACTGCTCACAGACCAAGGGATTGCTGGGTGGGAAATGCTGAAG
>SJYX01013615.1:59602-97078 GCA_006410675.1 Oreotragus oreotragus
AAAATAGTTATCCAGCAATTCCACTCCTGCGTATATATTTGGAGAAAACAAAAACACTGATTTGAAAAGATAAATACACCTCAGTGTTATAGCAGCACCATTTACAATAGTCAAGACCTGGAAGCAACCCAAGAGCCTAGCAACAGATGCCTGGATTAAGAAGCTGTGATATTTCACTCAGTCATTTAAAAAGGCTGAAATACTGCCATTTGCAGCCACTTGGATGGACTTAGGAATATTATGCTTAGTGAAATAAGTCAGACAGGAAAAGGCAAATTCTGTGAGATATCATTTATATGTGGAAGCTAAAAACAATATAAATCAAAGTACATGCAAAACATAAACAGATTCAGAGAGGCAGAAAATAAATTTGTGGCTACCAAAGGGGAGAGGGGGGTCGGCAGAGACAGAATAGGGCTTATGTGATTAACTGATACATGCCACCAAATATAAAAGAGATGAGCAAGGAGGATATACTGTGCAGCACAGAGAATTATAGGCATTATCTTGTGATAACCTATGTGGAGTATAATCTGCAAACATATTGAATCACTGCTGTACAGATTAGAAAACATTTTGAAATCTGCTCTATAACTGTGCGGTGAGGATTAAGTGGTTCGATGTTGGTAAAACTTTTTGTCACAGTTCAGTTCAGTCACTCAGTCAGGTCCGACTCTCCGACCCCATGGACTGCAGCATGCCAGGCCTCCCTGTACATCACCAACTCCTGGAGCTTACTCACACTCATGTCCATTGAGACAGTGATGCCATCCAACCATCTCATCCTCTGTCCTCCCCTTCTCCCACCTTCAATCTTTCCCAGCATCAGGGTCTTTTCAAAGGAGTCAGCTCTTCGCATCAGGTGACCAAAGTATTGGAGTTTCAGCTTCAACATCAGTCCTTCCAATGAATATTCAGGACTGATTTCCTTTAGGACGGACTGGTTGGATCTCCTTGCAGTCCAAGGGACTCTCAAGAGTCTTCTCCAACACCACAGATCAAAAGCATCAATTCTTCGGCGCTCAGCTTTCTTTATAGTCCAACTATCACATCCATACACGACTACTGGAAAACAACAGTTGTAGCTGCAATTATAAATTAGTAAAGTAAGTTGTTATGTGTGGTGCTGGCAGATTAAAGAGTTACTTTAGTTATCTAACCTCCTGTCTTGGAGGTAATAAGCTGTGCAGTCCGGTAAATTCCTCTCCAGTAGCAGTGTGACTTTGAGCACATCCACTAACCTCTCTGGCCTGTCTTCTCACGTGTAAAACAGAAGAATAAAAGCCAAGTCTCAAGGTTTGCCCTGAAGCTTAAATGTGTACTCCCCCTAAATGCTTACCCGACGTTCTTTCCTTCCCATCCAATGGCGGAGTCATCGAACAACGCCTGCAATAATAATAACCCCAGGAAAGCAGAAGGCCTGAAACCGTGGCACCTCAAGCGATACAGCTACGGCCAGAGTTGAAATGGTCGCGGAGGGACGAGAGATCGCTCAGGTTCCGCAAACCATTCCGCACTGCCAACTCTTGGATCCCCGACTGCAGCGAAGGTAGCTGAGGCTGGCCCATCACCCTGGCAACAGCACCTTCCGGTCCGTGCTGCCCGCCCTACCCCTCCCCACTTCCGGTTCCGGGTCCTGTGCCTTCGGCGGGCGGCCGGCCGCGGGCTTCCGGGAGGAGCCGTCTCCGGGGGTGTGGTTCCGGGTGGCGGGAGGCGGAGGGGCGAGGGGTCGCTCGAGCGCGGCGGCCTCGCCAGGGCTGGGCGCAGCCATGGAGAGCGGAGGGCGGCCCTCGCTGGGCCAGTTCATCCTCCTGGGCACCAGCTCTGTGGTCACCGCCTTCCTGTACTCCGTGTACCGGCAGAAGGCCCAGGTCGCCCAGGAGCTCAAGGTCAGTGCCCGAGCCCGCCCGGCCTCAGCCGGCCATGCCGCCCCGGGGGGACGGTGAGCCCCCCGACCTGCCGCGGGCCGCTCCACCCTCGGGAAAAGGCCCCAGAGAGGAACCAGGCCCTGGGAGGGCGTCGCCCGGCCCCGGGAGCCAGGATCAGAGTTCGGGTCGCGGGATAACGCCTTCCCTTCCTCCTTTCTCCCAAGTCCCTCTCGTTACTCAGAATAAACCTTGACTTCATCACTTTATTGACGAAAAAAGTCTTTATTGAACACTTGCTATGCCCCAGGCGCCGAGCCTGGGTGGAACAGACAGAAATTGCTGTCCTCATGGAGAGTGCCTTCTAGTCCAGCCAGACAGTAAAACAGTCAATCAGATGGTGTGACACGTGGGGAGAAAAACTACAGCCTAGTGCAGGGAAGAGAGGAAATGGGAGTGCTGGAGAAAGGGAGGTTTGCTCTTTTAAACAGGGCGGCAGTTGAGCAGAGCCCAGGAGGATCTGAGGCGAGCGTGCAGGTGCCTGGGAGGGGACAGCTCCTTGCTTCTGCAGACTCTGCCTTTTTATATTATGGCCATTTAAGACTATTGCTCACTTTTCTAACGCAGCACCTGACAATTTACACAACATATTCCCATCTTGATTTTAGTTCTGCTTCACAGTAATTTGAGGTAGATGAAATGATACCTCCAACCTGCCAATCAAGAAATCGAAACTCGGAGGAAGGGTCTGTACAGTGTCAGTTTGGAGCGTAAACTTAGGTCTTTTGATTCAAGAGTGTAGGTCTTTTTTTTTGGTTGACCACATTGCTTTATTATGAATGTGTGAGTGGCTCATGAGAGATGAACCTCGTTAGGTCAGAAACGGGATCTTATCCTTCCTTTTACCTTCTAGCTCGATGCTTAACAGAGTAGACACTCAATAAATACTTGTGGATTTGTTTTGGGTGAAATTTCTTTTTTAAAAAGGATGAAATTCTTCGACGCCGCGCCAGGCTTTCTCCAGCTGTGGTGAGCAGGAGCAGGGGCCACCCTCCAGTTGCAGCGTGCAGGCTTGTCATCGCTGTAGCTTCCCTAGTTGCAGAGCATAGGCTCTGGAGCGCATGCCTTAGTTGCCTCGAGGCATGTGGGAATCTTCACGGACAGGGGATCGAACTGTGTCCCCTGCATTGGCAGGTGGATTCTTAACCACTGGACCACCAGGGAAGCCCTGGCCGACATTTCATAATACAGCAGGGCTTAATTTGACATTTATTTGGAAGACGGATGCCTCAACCTGACACGCTTCATTATCATCAGATAATTTGCGTTGAGAGCTTAGAAACAAGTGTGTCAGTTTTGGAATCCACCTAATTACCAGGGAGTTGAAGGTGTGAATCACAGTCTGGTGAGATTCCAGCTGCCTTCTTGTCTGCTTAATTAAATTACTTCTGAAATGATTGGCTGTGGTTGTAATTGATACTTCAGTTTCTGACTCTGAATCAGAAATCGCATTGGCATCAAGTTGGCTAGAGATGGGATCCTTTGAAGCAGTGAGTGCTCTGGGATCCATCTTTGGGTGACCGTAAAAGCTTTGCCAATTAGTTCCTCAATGAGGATGAAATAAGTAGCTCCTGCCTGGAAAAACAGTTGGGACTCTATCTTAGGCTCTATTTTCTTGATCTGATTACAAAACTTCTGGACTAGGGTTTGTGTCTTACCCTTTTACGTTTCTCACAGTGATGGGAATGCGTATTTATCGCATATCTACTGTGTGCCAGCCCCTGGTCTGGATTCTTTCACACCTTAAGTTTCATTTAATTCACATGAAAATCCTGTGAGATTGTTTTCCCCACCTTTTACATGTTTTGAAATAGACTGTGATAAATTAAGTTGCCCAGAGTCACAATAGATGCCCTGAAGCTTGATTCAGTCGCAGGCTTTCTGAGTTTCACCTCCTTTCCTTTTTTTTTTTTTAACCTCCTTTCCTTCTAAAAAATGTTTAGACTATCCTGTGGTGGATACTTTACTATTTAGGTGACTTTGAGCAAATTACTTCACCTCTCTGAGCCTCAGTTTCCTTATCTGTAATTGGGGATGATAATGTCTACCACAGAGGGATGGTATGAGCATTAAATGGGGTTATGCATTTAAAATGCTTAGCAGAGTGCCTGGAATGTAGTATATGTAAGTGCTTAGTTATTCACTAATTCCTTTATCAGATATGTATTTAGTGCCTGCTATGGGTCAGGCACTATCTGGGCAATGGGACGGCAGTGAGCAAGACCAGCAAGGCCCTAGCTCTCCTGCGCTTACAGTCCAGTGGAGGGGGAGACCGACAATAAACGAGTAAATAAACCTGAGTGTTAGTTGTTGTTACTGCCCGTTGTTTTTATTACCTTTGCAGTGTACGTGGGTAATAATTTTTATTGGCCTTGCTCCTGTTGTTTACTGGGTAGCAACAGCTTAAACACAGAGGGACCTTAATACGTATCTAGTACTACCCACCTCTTTTGAGGTTACTTGCCTGGTATCCTTAAGATGGTGTTGATGAAAATACCGGAAAGCAGGAACCGTTTCCTTCATTTGTCCCTGAATCCCTGGCCCCCAGCACAGGGCCTGGTTCAGGAAATGTTCAGTGGCTTTATTAATTTTACCTTACTTTTGATGGAGCAGTAGCAGGCTTGATTGGTTCCCAAGTACAGCAGATTGGGATGAGAACAGGAAGGAATGGAGAGCTGGGGACTGTGAGAGGAAGGGAGTGGCAGAGGTGGCTGTGCTTGGCTGTTGATGAGAGGGAAGGAGGCAGATGGAGGTGGAGGATAATGTTTAGCACCGTCCACAAAGCCATGCCCTATAGCGCAAAGGCAGCGCTTGATTATAATGTCTGATACAGAGCTTGAACTGACAAGGGCTTGATGATGATAATGCCTACCACCGCCCAAGCCCCTGCCACGTGCTGGGCACAGGTTTACGTGCTTTTACACATAAACTCTTCGGATGCATGGTTCTGTGTCGTCAAGAAGAGATCAAGTTACATTCCGTCTATGGTATGCAGATTGATTAGTGCCTTTAATATTTTCATCTTAGCAAGTGAAACTGAAAAGGACTGTGTGTTTGGTTAACTGCAGCTGGAGTGTACGTGGCAGCCCCATTTGCAGGTGGCAGAAACAAGGTGCCTGTTTATATGGTGAAGCTGGGACACAGCTTTGGAATCTGACCGTCCTTAGTCTCCTTCCTGCCTGGTTCCCTTATTCTCTCAACGTGAAAAAAAGAGTCATTTTCTTTCTTCACTTGTTTGATTGAGCATGTCAGTATTCAACAGTCAGTCCAATCTGTTGTTTCCATTTAGGGAGCTAAAAGAATCCACTTGGGTGAAGACTTAAAGAGTATTCTTTCAGAAGCTCCAGGAAAGTGTGTGCCTTATGCTGTTATTGAAGGTATGTTTATTTATTGGTAAAAGGAAAAATAACTCAGTCTTTCAAAGTTTGATAAAGATCTTCCTGGCTGACATTGACGGTCTTTTGTAGCCTTGGGGTGGGGGTTCAGAATTTGGACTTTGGGGTCAAGAAGACCTGGGTTACTCCTGTATGATTTTGAGGAAATTACACAAGCTTTCGAGCCTCCATTGCCCCATCTCTAAAATATACGTTGAAAGTGAAAGTTGATCCGAAAGTGAAAGTTTCTCAGCCGTGTCTGACTCCGCAACCCAATGGACTGTAGCCTGCCAGTCTCCTGTGTCCACAGACTTCTCCAGGCAAGAATACTGGAGTGGGTAGCTATTCCTTCTCCGGGGAGCTTCCCAATCCAGGGATTAAACTCTGGGTCTCCTGCATTGCAGGCAGATTCTTCATTGTCTGAGCCACCAGGGAAGCCCAGAATATACTTTACAGGGTGGTTATAACACTGAAATGATGTGATCCATGTGAACTGCTCAGCAGAGTGCCCCCAAAGCATAACTGCTGGTGATAAGTGTCATCACTTTGATTAATTACACTGACTCAAACTAAAAACAAAATCTAAATTACTTTAAAGGAAAGGACAGAAGAATTCTACAGAAATAAAATAATCTGTTTCCATTTAGGAGCTGTTCGATCTGTTAAAGAAACGCTTAACAGCCAGTTTGTGGAAAATTGCAAGGGGGTGATTCAGCGGCTGACGCTTCAGGAGCACAAGATGGTGTGGAACCGGACAACCCACCTCTGGTGCGTATCCTTGCTCCAGGGGCCCAGACCTCGAAGATGGTCAGCTGAGAAGCTGGTGTCCTGGCCCTGTCTCCAGGTGTTCAAGCTCTTCCTGAGACAGGGCGGAGACCAGCCCCTCAGTGCCACTGAGATCTCTGCCACTGCAGTCTCCTAGGCATCTTGTCCAAATGCAGGTTCCTGGCCTCTTCGAGATCTGCCTAGAAAGAATTTCCAGAATAGGGGACTTGGAGTCTGTAGATATGCACACTAAGGGTTGAGCAGCACTGACTGATGGCACGGATGGATGATTTTCAGTGTTCCATGCTGTAACATGGAGTTCCATTTTTCCCACTGATCTTTGGGGGGTTCTGTTTTGGAGTTTTATCTTAATTTTTATTGTAAAAATTATAATTAAAATTTAAAAAATTAAGAATTCAATTTTAATTTTTATTAAGGCTGCTTAACCTGTGATCTCTCCTCTTTTAACAAAAATTTAAGTGCAGCAGTGCAGAACCATTAACTACAGGCACAAGGTTGTACAGCAGATTTCGAACTTACTCGTCTTGTAGAACTGAAACTTTACACCCAGTGAACATCAGCTCCCCGTTTTCTTCTTCCCTCAGCCCCTGGCAATTTGTTTTACTCTGTTTCGATGAGTTTGGCTACATTAGATACTTCATGCAAATGGAATCCTGCAGTCCCTGTTGCTCTGTGACTGCCTTAGTTCGCTTTGCTTATGTCCCCCAGGTTCACCCATGTTGTCGCACGTGGCAAGATTTCCTTTTTCTTTTTTTGTCTTTTTAAAGGCTGGCTAGTATCCTGTTGTATGCATGGACCACATTTTCTAGGTTCATTCATTGGTAGTCACTGATGTTGTTGCTGTGTTTTGGCTGCTGTGAATAAGCAGTGAGCCAGGGAGCACAGATCTCTCTCCAGATCCAGATTTCAGTTCTAGATCCACGGCCCGAAGCGAGATTGCTGGGCCATATATGGTAGTTCTGTTTATAAGTTTTTTGAGGGATTTAAGATAAAAATCGATCTGTCTTAACAGGGGCAAAGGGAAAGAAAAAGAGTAGACGTGATCTCTGATGGCATTTGTTGCCCGCTGAGGCGGCCAGAGAACCGGAAAACCTGCGCTTCCCTCTTCTGAGGCGCTGGACGAGTGTGGTGTCTGGTGTCCTCGCTGTCGCTCTCGGTTCACGCTTGATCCTGCCCTGGCCTCGAGGTGGTCTCCGGCCCCGTCTGGCTGTGAGGTGTTTGCGGTCCTCTGATTTACCTTGCGCCCTCATTCCTGCAGGAACGACTGTTCCAAGATCATTCACCAGAGGACCAACACAGTGCCCTTTGACCTGGTGCCCCACGAGGACGGTGCAGGCGTGGCCGTGCGCGTGCTGAAGCCCCTGGATGCGGTGGACCTGGGCCTGGAGACGGTGTACGAGAGGTTCCACCCCTCCACGCCGTCCTTCACCGACGTCGTCGGCCACTACCTCAGCGGGGAGCGGCCCAAGGGCGTCCAGGAGACGGAGGAGATGCTGAAGGTGGGGGCGCCGCTCACGGGGGTGGGCGAGCTGGTGCTGGACCACAGCTGCGTGCGCCTGCAGCCCCCCAAGGGGCCGGGCATGCAGTACTACCTGAGCAGCCAGGACTTCGACAGCCTGCTGCAGCGGCAGGAGTCCAGCGTCCGGCTCTGGAAGGTCCTGGTTCTGGTCTTCGGCTTCGCCGCCTGCGCCAGCCTCTTCTTCCTCCTCCGGAAGCAGTACCTGCGGCGGCGGCACGAGCGGCGGCGGCCAGAGGAGGAGTTCCGGGAGCGCGCCTGTCCCGAGGAGGACCGTCCCGAGGAATTCCATGATGATGATGTTCATTTCTCTTTTCCTCATGCTCAGGATACTGCTGATGAACTCTGCCAGTTATTCACTGGGCAGCTGGAGAACTGCTCACCACCATGGCTTTCTCCACTGACCTCAAGTCCAACCTGGAGGCCTTTGCTGCTTCTCTCAGGACCACGAACCTAGGGGCTGGGCCCGCAGCCGCTGCCTGCCATGCTGGCAGCCCCATCTGAGTACCTGTCACCTTGGGGTACTTTATCAAACACCCATGAAGCCAAGCCCCATCTCTTCTCCCAGTCGAGGAGATTCCACACTCCCAAATAATGGGCTTCTCTTCCTCGCTTGACCCTAAAACAAAGTCTTCATCCCACTTCTGAGACAATCCAATCTAACTGTTCTCTTGCACCTAGGTCTCCCTAACAAAGATGAGGGCAGAGGGAGAGACAAGGTTGGCCTCAGAACACAAACTCACACACACACACTCAATTCTCCAGTGAAAAAGGATACTCCACAAAGTATCCTGGCTTTCCTTCGAATAACTGGGCAGAAAAAAAAATTATATTTGTACTCTTTTTGCTGATGCTTCAAGAAAACGGATAAATAAATTATCAGGTAATTGCTACATCAAAATCTTAATTTATCACTCTGCCACAATGTTTGTTTAAAAAATATTAATACACTTGTATTGCTAATCTCATTAATGTGCAATAATGTTTCTTTTAGGGCAAGGCATGCTGTCCTCAAGAACTCCCGATATTCAGAGAAGATGTCACTTGACTCACAAAAGCATACCTTTCAATCTGCTCAGCAATAATAGGATTGACCGATGTGTGACAGTAATGGACAGTGTCGCCCATTCCTGTTAAGCATCTTGTCTTATTATCTCAACACGTATTTTTTGTGTCATTCCATGCTTATTCAGGGCTTTCCTGGTGGCTCAGACAGTAAAGCATCTGCCTGCAGTGTGGGAGACCCGGGTTCCATCCCTGGGTTGAAAAAATCCCTTGGAGAAGAAAATGGCAACCCACTCCAGTACTCTTGCCTGGAAAATTCCATGGACTGAGGAGCCTGGTAGGCTACAGTCCATGGGGTCACAAAGAGGCGGACATGACTGAGCAACTTCATTTTCACTTTCATGCTTATTCATATAAGATACTTACACCATTCTAATGTGAAGCTATGCCTNGTACTCTTGCCTGGAAAATTCCATGGACTGAGGAGCCTGGTAGGCTACAGTCCATGGGGTCACAAAGAGGCGGACATGACTGAGCAACTTCATTTTCACTTTCATGCTTATTCATATAAGATACTTACACCATTCTAATGTGAAGCTATGCCTAAAAGAAGGAATTTTCTTGCAAGGCCATTTCTAATGTCTATTTTAAGCCAAACATATAAGTCATTAAGTCAGACAATTGCTAAAATAATATTGGTTGAATCCCCAGTTTATGCCGATTCTGTTCTGGGACAGAAAATGAATCAGCTGTGGTCTCTGTCTTCCTGGAGATTACAGTCTATCATAGAGACAAACATTGAACAAACATAAGTACAGGTGTGATGGGTGCTGAAAAAGGAAATGCAGGACGCCATCGACAAGTTCGGGATTAGGGTGAGGGGAAGGAGGTGCCTAGTGTGCAACATGTGAGGAGACACTTGTACGACCTTGATAGTGAGTGCCTCCTTCTAGGTTGCACTCTAGGCACCTTCCACTTCTCTCCGTTGTCCTGGCCTTGGCAATCAGAAAGGTCAAAGTGGAAGAGAAAACACTCCAGGTAAAAGGAAAGGGTTGTGGATAATAGTCCCTAGTAGTGATAACTTGGTGCCACATCTTTGGACACTCAGCATCTTAATCCCTTTTCATCTGGGAATAATTCTCCATTCTTTGGATCTTGGTGGAAAGGAGGGCTGACCTTCTACTACAGAAAGTTATTGTTGTTTTTCAGTTGCCCAGTTGTGTCCGACTCTTCGTGGCCCCATGGACTGCAGCACACCAAGCCTCTCTGTCCCTCACCATCTCCCAAAGTTTGCCCAAGTTTGTGTCCATTGCATTGGTGATGCCATCCAGCCATCTCATCCTCTGATGCCCTCTTCTCCTTCTGCCCTCAATCTTTCCCAGCATCAGGGACTTTTCCAGTGAGTTTGCTGTTAGCATCAGATGACCAAAATACTAGAGTTTCAGCCTCAGCATCAGTCCCTCCAATGAGTATTCAGGGTGTATTTCCTAAAGACTGACTGATGTGATCTCCTTGCTGTCCAAGGGACTCTCGGAGTCTTCTCCAGCACCATAGTTCAAAAACATCAATTCTCCAGCATTCTGTTTTCTTTACGGTCCTGTTCTCCAAACATATGTGACCACTGGGAAGACCATAGCCTTGACTATATGGACATTTGTCGGCAGAATATCATCTCTGCTTTTCAACACACTGTCTATATCTGTCATAGCTTTCCTGCCAAGAAGCAAATGTCTTCTGATTTCATGGCTGCAGTCACCATCCACAGTGATTTTAGAGCCCAAGAAGAGGAAATCTGTTACTACTTCCACCTTTTCCCCTTCTATTTGCCATGAAGTAATGGGGCCGGATGCCATGATATTAGTTTTTTTAATATTTAGTTTTAAGCCAGCTGTTTCACTCTCCTCCTTCACCCTCATCAAAAGGCTCTTTAGTTCCTCCTCACTTTCTGCCATTAGAGTGGTGTCATCCGCATATCTGAAGTTGTTGATGTTTCTCCCACCTAACTTCATTCCGGCTTGTAACTCATCCAGCCTGGCATTTCTCATGATGTGCTTAGCGTATAGATTAAACAAACAGGGTGACAGCAGACAGCCCAGTCTTACCCCTTTCTCAATCTTGAGATTGAGTACTACAGAAAGTACTAAGGATGAATATTTTTGTGCCACCTTGGGAGTTAGCAGGCAGACACACAACCCAGGCTCAGCCAACTGGATGCTCAATGAAAAAAATCTGAATCATAAAGAACTAAACCTGAACCACAGAGGAAGTAGAGAAAATACTCATGTATGCACAGCAGGCAAAGCCACTATGGGAGAAGTTCAGGCAGATTTGATGTTGGTGCCCAGTCCCAGGACAACAATGCTGGTGGTGGGACCCTGGTACATTTCTTCTGTTCCCCACACCCCCTTTGTCCTTCCAAGTACAATTGTCTACACTTCCAGTCAGTTCTGTGAGTTCCATGTTTTCTTTCCTGCTATCCTTCCTTTCTTTCTGCTTAAGTTGGTCTCTGATGAACTCTAATCATTATATCCAATAATAAATTTAAGGTGTTTTATCATCAAATATGTTGAGAAAACACTGCTCTATTATTCAACAAGGAACCCTTGTGAGGCTGGATGCCGGAATATGACCTGGCAGGGAGGTAAGAGATCAGCAGCAAAACTCAGGAGAGAAGGTCTGGAGAAAAGAGGAGAGAGGATGCTAATGAGAGACTGACGTGAGAGGGCAGCCCTGACAATAGTGAGGGAGAGTGGGATTTGTACAAAGATATTGTGGAGGAAGAATCAAGAAGCTGTGAGGGCTGACTTGATGTGAAAAGTGAAGAGGGCAGCATCAAAAAGCTTACATCTCAGACGATGGATGAGAACTTGGGAGGGGATACCTGTTCACGTGAAAAGGTAACCTTCTTGAGCTTTAAATATTCATAGAGTTAGCAAATATTTATTACATTCCCGATGGAGCGAAGAGTGAAACTGACAAGAAATCCCAATTTTCCTGATAGACAAGGAACAGGTAAATGCACGAAATAATTACTGATTTTTGAGAAGTGCTAAGAAAGACACGGCAGTGACATAAAGAACTTTGTTAGCTATGATAATCAAGGATGATAAGACCTGAACACCTAGGTCAGGTGGGAGTGATGATGTCAGTGATGAATGATTAAGGAGGCCCAATACCTGGCTAAGGCTGAGGTCATGACTGGGACAGGTATATTCCTGGCTCAAGATTAGCTAGGGCTGGAGCAGGGATTAATGGCAAATGACTACAAAGGAAATTTGGGAGATGATGGAAACATTCTGAAACCAAAAATCATTGAACCATACCACTTAGCGTGTGTAAACTTTATATGAAATTTATGTAGTGGTAAAAGCTTCTTTTTAAAGCTATATGCAAAAGGAAAACTTGCTAGGGTAAAAGAAAAAGTCTAGATCTACAGCTATAATGAGCTTGCCATGTCCCTGGTAAAAATTAATTTACTCTATCTTCAACTTGCCTTAGTAACAGTTTTATTTGAAGCTAACACAATATTGTAAATCAACTACCCTTCAATATAACATTTAAAAACTAAATTTTAAAAACTGTATAAGAAATATGATCTTATCCATGCAGGAAAAGAAAGTCAGACGGATTACTTGCAAAGAAAGAACAGTCACTCTGAATTCAAGCTTCCCAGGTGCAAAAGTAAATGTCATAATAATAAAAGGAAGACATTTTTATACAATTTTAGTAGGTCAAATTAAGCTCTCAAAATTGTATGTCAAGCAAAGATGTAGCTCTTGTCAAGGCAATAGAAATATAATCAAGTGTGCTCATTTGATATACAAACGAGGTTGTTTATAGTTACACTTGATTTCACTGAATAGCAAACTATATACACTTCAGATGTAGTTTGATTTATAAGTTATATTTCTCCCAGTACTTCATAGAAACACATCTACTGCAAATCCAAAGCCCCGAGTTCAGTTGCCTTCGGGGACAGGCAAGTAACACAAATGAAGGAAGAAGACCAGATGTACTACCATGGTATATCAGAGTCATCATCTGGGGTCTTTTAGTACCACTCTGGATATTTAGCTTCTGCATCAGCGAAACTTTAGGTGAGGATTTTGGCAAACTGAGAAGGATTCCTGAAGATCGACACTTTTCAAGAATGAGAAACTGTGTTGCTGAGTCTTTAAATTTCTTAAAAAGAAATCAGATTATTAACATTTTTTTTCAGTTTACTCATATGAAAATAGGGTTTGTCCAGAAGAAAAGATGTAAGGCCTGGACGATGAGACCAAAACCCAACTACACAGATATCAGAGGAAGAGCTTTCTTAGGCAGAAGGAAAGGCACGCAGCAAGGCCCTAAGGCAGAAAAGAGATTGTTGACATGAGGGCACAGAAAAGAGGCCAGAATGACCTGACTGTAAGGAGGAAGGAAGATGCCAGAGAGGCAAGCAAAGTCAGGTTGGGCAGGGCCTCACCAGTTATAGCAAGGAGCTTAGATTTTACTCTTAGGGAAACAGGAAGCCACAGTTTGGGGTAAAACAGAACAGAGTTGTTTAGTTACTAAGTCGTGTCTCATTATTTTGTGACACCATGGACTGTAGCCCACCAGGCTCCCCTGCCCTTTGTATCTCCCAGGTAAGAATACTGGAGTGGATTGTCGTTTCCTCCTGCAGGGGATCTTCCCAACCCACGGATAGAACTAGTGTCTCCTGCGTTGGCAGGTGGATTCTTTACCACTGAGCCACCAGGGAAGCCCAAACAGAACAGTTACAGGATATAACTTACCTTTCGGTTGTGTAGAAAATTAACCAGGGGATTAAACAAGAAATCAGTTAGGATAGTATTGTAGAAATTCAGATTAATAGTGGCTTCGCTGTAGCACTGTTTACAACAGCCAAGACATGGAAGCAACCTAAATGTCCATTCTCAGAGGAATGGATAAAGAAGATGTGGAACATATATACGATGGAATATTACTCAACCATTTAAAAGAATGAAACAACATCATTAGCATCAACATGGATGGGCCTAGAGGTTGTCATATTGAGTGAAGCAAATCAGAGGAAGAGAAATATCGTATGATATCCCTTATACACAGAATCTAAAAGGAAATAGTACAAATGAACTTATTTACAAAACAGAAACACACTCACAGACTTGAGAACAAACTTATGGTTATCAGAGGTGAGGGGTGGAGGGAGGGATAGTTAGAGAGTTTGGAATTGACATGTATGCACTGCTATATTTTAAATGGATAACCAACATGAACCTACTGTACAGCACAGGGAATTCTGCTCAGTATCATGTAATAACCTAAATGGGAAAAGAATACAATACATATACCTGAATCACTTTGCAGTTCCCCTGAAACTATCACGACATTGTTAATCAACTATGTTGCTGCTGTTTTTTTTTTTTTTTTTAAGAAAAGCTAGGCAAAGAAGCTAATAATAGCTTGAACTAGATGGAAAGACATGGATGGTCTTGAGACACACTTTTAGGGTAGAGCCATAGGATTTGCTGATAAATTGAATGCAGTGAAGCAAAGTAAGGAACCTAGGACGCCTTCCAGTTTGGAGCACCTGGGTACATATTGTTACTATTCACTGAAAAGGGAGATAATAGGGTAATAACAAGGCTTGGTGAAGTGAGGTCCCCACCAAAAGGATACATTAAGCATCCAAACAACATCACTTAAGAAGGCAGATATATCAACTAGAGGTCTGAGAAAGAATGGGGTCAGAGATATGAATTTGGAAGTGATCGGCACATGGAATCAAAGCACCCAGTGGTGGGCACGAGGGGTACAGAAAGAAGCCCTGTGATGAGGCAGGAGTGAAGGAGGAGACTGCACAGACGACCAAAAGGAAATTGCTTGGCCAGTTCAAGGCAACCTAAGCATCTGGTAACTTAGACATCAAGAGAAGAAAGCACTTCAATGAGCAGGTAGTGGCCCCATTGTCAAATATTGCCTAGAAGTCAATGAAAGGAAAATAGGGATGCCTCTGTTGAGTTTGATAACATCAGAGATAGTTAGGGACCTCTACCAGAAAAGTTTCAATGGCAAGGTTAAAGCCAAATTGAATTCAGTTGAAAAGTGAGTGGGAAATGAAGTAGGGAAGTGAAGGCAGACAACATTTTGAGAAATTTTTCTTTGAAGATTTGCAAAGAATTGGGGCATAGTCCTGAATGGGACTAAGGGATGTTTTGCTTTAAGATGGGAGGTATGAGAACATCTTTGTATAGTGATATAAATGGTCCAGAAGAGAAGAGGGGGATGAAGAGAAGAACTGAAAATGAAATCCTTGAGTAGGGAAGAAAAAGAGGAATATGGACAAGTGGAGAGGTTGGTTTCTCAGGAGCAGGCAAAATTGTTCTATCCAAAAGGAAGACAGGAGTTATAGAATTGAATGAAAGAATAGGTAGATCTAGTGAAGAAAAGTGGAAAAGGAAATGGCAACCCACTCCAGTATTCTTGCCTAGAGACTCCCGTGGACAGAGAAGCCTGGTGGGCTGCCGTCCATGGGGTCGCACAGAGTCGGACACGACTGAAGTGACTTAGCAGCAGCAGCAGCAGCAGTCAAGAAAAGATGAAAGAGTTGTTGAGGAAGTAGTAGAAAATTGAGCAGAAAGAAAACAATCACGGAATAGTGATTTCAGAGAGTGAGAAGCCAAGCTTCCTAGAAGAAAAGAATGAATTAGGTGTAGGAGAGTTGATGGAGAAGGCAATGGCAGCCCACTTCAGTACTCTTGCCTGGAAAATCCCATGGACGGAGGAGCCTGGTAGGCTGCAGTCCATGGGGTCACTAAGAGTTGGACACGACTAAGCGACTTCCCTTTCACTTTTCACTTTGATGCCTTGGAGAAGGAAATGGCAACCCACTCCAGTGTTCTTGCCTGGAGAATCTCAGGGACGGGAGAGCCTGGTGAGCTTACGTCTGTGGGGTCGCACAGAGTCGGACATGACTGAAGCGACTTAGCAGCAGCAGCAGTAGCAGGAGAGTTGAATGCTATTTGAAGTTTGAGGCCCTGAATTTCCTATGAAATCACTGAAGCCAGGTAGATAATTTTCTCCAAAAATAATCAGCTGATAAAACATACATATGGAGACGCCAAACAAGTGGTTGCATTGTGCTAGACTGGGACTCTTTCAAGCAGCATGGGACATGGGTATTGAGACTGCCTGCAAAAGAACTGCTACAGGGCTAGATCATTACCTCCAACCTGAGCACAGAGGGACCTGAAATCAGGAGGTTCAGATGATCAGTGAAAACGTAGTGAGGTTAAGGGCTTCATTTCGATTTTAAGATTGATTCATTCTGGCAAGTAGGAGTTGGAACAAACCGGAGAAGGTGGATCTTAATTTTTGACAGGCAGGGTATTTCTACATAGAGTCTAAGAGGAGACAATTAAGGAGTTAGATCAATCTAGATTGAATCAATCTAGATTCAACTTGTATGTATTGGGATCAAATGTGTAACTCTGTACTGGGCACTTTCCTATTATTTTCTTTAATCCTCATAATAACCCCATGCTTTGGGTAAGATAAAAGCTTGTTTTATAAATGAGAAAATAAAGCAGAGAGGATCGAATGGTTTGCTCAGAAGCATCTGAAAAGGATTTGAAGCCAGACCTTCTGATCCTGAATCCAATGCTCATCCTTTGACAGCAGCAGTAATACTTAGACTCTAGGGTTAGAGATAATCATCAAATAGGCAGGCTGGAGATGACTGAAGCAAGACATAAGGCTGAGGCCAGATTCAGTGTTCTCATATAAAGGGACTGAAGAGGAGACAGGCAACTCTGAATAGACCTTTCCGACTCAGGATAAAGAATCAGTTCTTTCTGATTAGTCAGATAAGTAGCAATGGGTTAGGCCTACTTGGACCATGACCCAAATCATGGAGCTGGAGACAGGAAAATCCCTGTTGTCTCAGTTCCGACTAAGTCCTAGAAAAGGACTGGCCAGTTCAGTAGCAAGCAGTGCCAACCAGGGAGAAAGGGAAGGAAAGAGATGGAGCAGGAATCCACACTGGGCCTGATATCAACTCTCTCCAGGGTGAATGACACAATCCTGGAGTCCCAAACAGGACAGAATTGCAAGTATTATCAAGGGAGAGTTGCAGCCCTTGGCATGAAGATACAGAAAGAGAACCGGCAGGCTAAGAATGGGTTCTTATGTTCTTCGCAGCTCCTAGCTGGCCTCCTTTACTTCACCTAAAATACCTGAGGCTGAGCCCCCAGCCTGTCTCTACTTTATATCTCTAGACTCTAAAGCTACACTGTCCAATACAATAACCACTAGCCATAGTTGGCTATATGCATTGAAATATAGATTAAATTAAAAATTCAGTTCCTCAGCCACACTAGCCACATTTCAACTGCTTAATAGCCATACATGGCTAGTAGTTACCATATTGGACAACACAAATAAGAAACCATTCTTTTGATGCAGAAAGTTCTATTGGCAATGCAGAAAGAACATTCCTTATTTACATCATGTGGGACCAGCCATGGGCCAGCAGGCCGAGAGATGTGCAGAAGACTGAAATTATTACCAACAGGTCCATCCTGTTCTCCACAATACCCATATGCACCTTACTCCACTCCTTTTTTACTTCTAAATATAATATATATAAATTATATACAATATAATATATTTAATATTTCTAAATATAACTGGATAGAACTGTCAGACACAAGAAGTACAGGCAAGAATGATTTACCAGAACCATAGGGTCCAACAATATTAGACTCAAGTTTGGATAAGGTGTGTCAGACCACGGAAATTTATCTCAATCTTCCAGCTATGTTTGAAGATTCAGTTTCTGGCAGGCAGATGCTTGGGAGATATACAGCACATACCCTCATTCTTGCACATTATATGGAACACTTCATTCTGTTCACACGTTTCTCTGCATCTTCCCAACTTATTCCAACACTTCATGGCTGAAATTAAAAGGAAAAGGAGAGGGGTGGATCAGTCTAGAAACAAACAGCGGGTTGGGGAAGGGGGAGGCCAAAGACCAACAGAAAAGACAGTTATAGGGAAATGGGGAGACATGTGAAGAAGAAGCCCTCCGAAGGCATCCTCCATGTTTAAGGGAGATTATAGTCACTGGTTTTTCTTTTTTCTCACTTGTGTCCCCAGTCACAATTCCAAAATTCTCCCCACTCAGTGACCTGGGACCTACTTGGCCGCTTCCCCGCCCCAACCAGCTCCCTTTGGGGAGGCAAGAGGGCCCCTCTCTCCAAGGTTTCACCTCTCCCATATTATAAGGTACCCAGGTAGGGTTTCTTCTCCCCCCTCCACCTGCCTATTATAAGATACACAGGTGCCCAGGTGTCAATTAACCATCTGTTCCCTTTACTTTGGGGCACCCTCTCTGACCATATCAGTGAAAAGGGACAGGAATCTGAAATACATCCATCAGAACATCTGCAAGTCTTCTTCATTGCTGTTCATTCTCTCGGTCCTGTCTGACTCTTTGCGACCCCGTGGACTGCAGCACACCATCTATAAAGCTTTTTTCCACAACATTCCAGAGCTTTTCACTGGTCTTAACAGGTCAAGATAATTAGAAACAGCTCTCTGGTACAACCTAAAGTAGCCTAGGTAAATTGAGGTTGCCTGAGAGAGTAGAATCAGAATCCTCAAACAATCAGAAATCAAGGAGCCATTTTCATAGAGGCAACAATAGACCAAAATTCAAATTATCCCAAGGAATGTTTTTGGAAGAACTCCCATTTCCTCCATACTCTGTGTCCAAGTCTCTCCCCTCCAAGTACCCACCCTGTCTTCGCCATCATCATGTTCAACTTCTCCAGAGCCAACCATAGAGAGAAGGTCAGAGTGGTCAACTAATGCCACTGAAAAATCAGCACCAGGGAACTCAAACTTCCCTTTTGAGTTTGCGAGATATCCGAGATATGGTTAGAGAGATATCCAAAGGCCATTCTCCCAGCCCAAGCTATTAGGGCTGCCAGAATTCCCTAAATGTGCATCAGGTTCCCTGACCCACTTTCTCTTGGGAAAGATCCTGGTTACCTGGGGTGACCTGGGCCAGAAGCAGGGTAACGGTCAAAATCAGAAGGAACTTCATGAATTATGGATAGAGATAGAAGGCTTCTAGGCTGGCAAGACAGTCAGAAGACTCCATGCTGAGCAGTCCAGACTGGTATTTATTGCCCCAACGAGCATGGTAGAGCCATGATCAGTGAACCACAAAGGGAACAGTCATTTAAGATTAGACAGACAGATAAGTAATCAACCACAGTAGTAGAATGGCTGTTGGACACACCACCTTCTTCTGCTCTTCCAGCCACACATTTATATATATTTGTCCCACCACTTCCACCCCCAGAGTTTGGCAATCACCACTCCATTCCCTGTTTCTATGAGTTGGACTTTTTAAAAAATTTGTTAGATTCTACAAAGAAGTTATATCATGCAGCATTTGTCTTTCTGTGTCTTGTTCCCCAAATCTTTTGTTGAGATAACTTTTAAATTACATTATATATGTTTTACATGTATTTTAATGTCTGTATACACTACAAGATGCTTACTAGTACTACTGGAAAAACCATAGCTTTGACTATATGGACATTTGTCTGCAAAGTGATGCTCTGCTTTTTAGTACACTGTTTAGGTTTGTCACAGCTTTCTTTCCAAGGAGCAGGTGTGTTTTAATTTTGTGGCTGCAATTACTGTCCACAGTGATTTTGTAGCCCAGGAAAATAAAATCTGTCTCTGCGGCTTCCACTTTTTCCCCTTCCATTTGCCATGAAATAATGGGAAGGATGCCATGATCTTAGGTTTTTTAATGTTGAGTTTTAAGCCAGCTTTTTCACTCTCTTCTTTCACCCTCATCAAGAGGCTCTTTAGTTCCTGTTCACTTTCTGCCATTAGAGTGGTATCATCTGCACATCTGAGGTTGTTGATGTTTTCTCCCGGCAATCTTGATTCAAGTTTGTGATTTCACATGATTATGAGGATAAAAATCAATAAATCAGTAAAATAAATAGGAAAAGGCTTTGTATAAGACCAATGATGACAAATTCGTCATAATAACTGACCCAACCCTTGGCAGCAGAGGAATGAAAAAGGAAAAGGTGCTCTATGGAAAAGGGGCTTATTTCTAAGAATTAGCAGTGAGGAAATTAGCCCTGGAACTCATTTCCTTACCTTCTAGAAAGGACTGTAGAAAAGAAACCTGAGGTGCCATTTGAGTTTCGAGACCAAAGGGCACAACTTCCTCCATTCTTGAGAAAGGAAATGTTTCCAGTTAGAAGAGTAGGACCCTCGGCTAAGTCTTGCAGGACTGGAGGCTGGGGCACCATTCTTACAGGAATTGAGAGGACTTCCTTCACACATCCAAAGAGCCCTTGGTGACACAGAGTTTCTCGCAGTATTGCACTCTTGTTCTGAGGTCTACTTCCCCTTCAGTAAAGAACTCCATCATAGCCCTGCATGTTTATTCTTCTGATTGTTGATTAGCAGAGTAAGGTAGCCTAGTGAAGAGAGAACCTGAACCCATTATGTGCATTATCTAACAGGTTTTCATCATTAGAGGAGACTCTCATAACAAACCCTTTCCCATCTGGCACAAGGTACTATAAAACAAAATGCCCTGGTTACTTCACACGCTAACAAGGGATCCCCCCACACCTGAGCTATGTTCATCTCCATCTCTGGGGTATCCATCATTCTTCAGCTTAGACATCTCCACTTCCTCATTTCTACTGATAGCCAATTATTTTGCCATGACTTTCATTCAAAGCTCTCCAAGAAAAATAATCTGACTAGCTAAAAAGAATCTGATTCATTAGCTAATAGACATAAACTATTGTAAAAGGACAGAAAACAATAGAACCACCTGTCTTACTGATATCTACAAATCTGAGCTTTTCTCTATTGTCAAGCATGAAGTCATAGGCACCTGATGAGTGGGGTGAATGCCTGTTAGTAAGAAAAGGAACAAAGAAAACTGTGGAAGCAGAGCGAAAAAGAGAGAGAGAAATGAATGAAGATTAGAGGTAATCTTTGTGAGAATATGTGCTGGACACACTTAGAAAGAAAGAATCCAGAGAATTCCCTGGTGGTCCAGTGGTTAGGACCAATTCACTGTCAAGGGTCTGAGTTCAATCCCTGGTTGAGAAATTAAAATCTCACAGGCTATATGACAAAGCAAAAAAAAAAAAAAAAGGGGGGGGGGAGTCTATAAGTGTATTAATGGTCCATTGAGAATATTAGCTAACAGTGTGAAAAAGTAAGAGGCATTCAGCAGGAAGGGGTTCACACTGATAAGTGGACTTTGCTGTGAAATGTTCAGGAGCTTAAAGTCCCTATACTGAAGGTGTGGTGAGAAACCCACCCCTGAGGCCAACTGCATGTGCTTGACCTCTTTAAATAGGCTCCTACAGTTCTGTGGTCCTTTACTCAACACCAGTTACCTCATTCTGAGCCTGAAGTGGATACCCTTGCCATCTCTGGCCTAGTGCAAGATAGGGTGGTGTCTGAGATTCAGAAAACTCTGCATCTCTTCTCCGCATGACCATTGATTTTTACTGTATAGTCCAGGCCAGAATACTGGAGTAGCCCCTTTTTTCTAGGGGCTTCCCAACCTAGGGATCAAACCCAGTGGTCCAGTGTAAACCAAAGCCTCTCTCATTGGAGAGTGCCTAGCCTAGAAAATGAACTTTCTTGTTTCCAGGGGACTTATCACATCTTTCCCGGGACCCTTCCACAACTTTCTCAGATTTCAGCCACCAGCCCCTGGTTTTTCCCTGTTTCTATGACTGCATCAAAGGAAAGTAAAATTCTACATTTCATTTCTTTATAGTTTTTAGGGGTGGGAGATATTGGAGGAAAGTGGGGGGAAAAGATGAAACTACCTAGTTCAAATAAGGCTTGGAAATTTGCTGTCTTTTATTACAGTCCTACACTGACTCCTCCTGGTGCTAAATGCAGTTAGCAATGGCAATAGATATACGGGGTTTGTTTTGTTTTGTTTTGTTTTTCAAATTACTTGAAATGATATTTGACAGTCTTAACACCAATGGTCTGTGTGGGGTATTGAAAATAATATGAGCTTTGGAGACAGACAAATCTAGGTTCAAATTCTCACTTTGCCACTTATTAGCCATGGGACTTTGAATAAACCAATTAATGTTTCTGAACCTCATCACTGACCTCAGGAGCTTTGCTGTGAAGATTAAATGAGGAAATGCCAATAAAGCCCATAGAACAGTATGTGGCATACAAGAAGCCCCCAATGTTATTTTCTATGAATTTTCAACTTTCTTGATTTCTTGGAGCATTTGGCTTGACTTCTTTCCTCCCTGAAGCCCCCTTGATTCTCCTTCTTTGTCAACATAGTCAATATTTAGTAAAAGGGACAAGAATTTTCAGTGATTCAGAGACCACTATGTTCACCATGCTTTTTAAAATCAAGACTGGAACTGTGGAAACTTTGGATCTCAAATCTAAGACCCAGAGCACTTACTCAGAATCCAACCTCAAGGACACATCGCTCCTCTATGTCTGGAGTGTATACAATGTAACTCTGACTGAGCTGTAGTGAAAGATGATAAGGAAGGTTCCCAGCATTTTATCAGAGAGTGTTTCCAAGCTTATCCCTGTTCCTAGCTCTCCTTGTTCCTCCCAGGATGTCTTCCCTGGTTTCTTATTTTTATTGTTGTCTAAACTTTTCTAAAATTTATTCTTTCCCTAAATACTTCATTTCTTTCCCAGGAACCAACTACTGATCTCTCCATATCAGGTCATGTTTTTATCCTTCCTAGAATGTCTTTCTTTAACATCACCCTGTCCAAAATCAGGCTATTGAGAGCTTCTTGTAGACTGCAGGCTAAAATCCTAGGGAGTGATGGAAGAAGAGCTGTCTAAGAGGGTTCCTGTCTTTAAAAAGCTTACACCTTCTTTAGGAAAAGGAAAGTAGGCAATTTTCAATGACCTCCATATCCTTTCAAAAACATTCAAGAATAATTTGCCAAATAAATTGAATCTCGCTTAAGTATATACAATATATAGGGTCCTCTGTTGAACACCAGAAATGCAGAACAGTATAGAATACTGTTCTCTATTATCCAATCTGTTAAGATAAACTAGGTTATGATGCAGTAATCAAAACTTAAATCTTATAAGAACAAAGGTTTAATTTTCACTCATGCTGCATATCCATTGCAGGTTTGCTAGGGTCGCTTCTCCATATCTTTTCATCCTGGAACCCTGACTGATTGAATAGCCACTCAGTTGTTGCTGATCACCATGGAGAGGAAAAGAGAGTTCTGGAGGGCCTTGAACAGGCCATTGTACACCCTGACCTTGGAAGTGCTCTTCATAGCTCACTGCCTATGACAGTGACATGGCCCCATACCACCACAAGAGGGCCAAGAAGTGAATCCTACCATGAACATAAAATGCTGAGAGCCAGAAATGTTTGATGAAAAGCTTTAATGACCTTCAAATATATCCTCACTGTAGTCAGGCAGAACTGCTACATGACTAGAAACAATACAAAGTAACCTGTGCTGAGTCAAATCAAAAAACACGTTATAGTAGGATAGAATATGGAGACAATCAACAAAGGGCAGGATTTTAGGGAAGTCTTCATGAAACTCCTTCAAGTCTTGAAGAAAGATAGATTTCGCAGAAATGGTGAAGAAGAAGAGAGGCATGAGAGGATGCTCCAGACAGGGGAGTTATATGAACAGAGAAATCGTGGCTTGTAAGCCATTTGGAGACAATTAAAATACTTCATGGCTATCGCCAGGAGTTCAGGCACCAAATAAATCAGAGAATTGCATAGTGATAAGATTTTTAAATCCTTGAGTGTAAATCTAAAATACTTAGACCGGGTTCTCAAGGATAAATCAGGGAATTGAGATGCTAAGAAGGTAAGGCTCTGGTCCCTTCCTTCTCAATTCTTGCTTTAAGCTGAGCAGATTCATTCCAATCTGTTTGATACCTTGAGTTCCAAGTTTTTGTTTTTGAAGTTTTCTGCTAGTTGCTAAGGGAAAAATCTTAAAAGTCATTATCAAAATGCACAGGGAAATATCTCTGAAATGTGAAAATCTCAACAAAATATTGGCAAGCTGAATTCAACAATATATAAAAGGATCATGCACCATGATAAAGTGGAATTTATTCCAGGGATGCAGGGATGGTTCGAAAGCCAAAAATCAATCAATGTGACATTCCACATTACCCAAACAAAGAGTAAAATCACATGATCATCTCAATAAATGCAGAAAAATCATTTAACACAATTCAACATCCATTCATGATAAAAAAAAAAAAACTCTCATCAAATTTGGTATAGATGGGGACTTCCCTGGTGGTTCATTGGTTAAGAATCCACCTGCCAATGCAGGGGTCATGGGTTCAGTCCTTGCACCAGGAACTAGGATCCCACATGCCACAGAGCAACTAAGCCTAAAGGCTACAACTGCTGAGCGCTCGAGCTACAGCTACTGAAGCCTTCACATCTTAGAGTCTGTGCTCTGCAACAAGAGAAGCCACGGCAATGAGAAGCCCATGCACTACAATCNATAAGAACAAAGGTTTAATTTTCACTCATGCTGCATATCCATTGCAGGTTTGCTAGGGTCGCTTCTCCATATCTTTTCATCCTGGAACCCTGACTGATTGAATAGCCACTCAGTTGTTGCTGATCACCATGGAGAGGGAAAGAGAGTTCTGGAGGGCCTTGAACAGGCCATTGTACACCCTGACCTTGGAAGTGCTCTTCATAGCTCACTGCCTATGACAGTGACATGGCCCCATACCACCACAAGAGGGCCAAGAAGTGAATCCTACCATGAACATAAAATGCTGAGAGCCAGAAATGTTTGATGAAAAGCTTTAATGACCTTCAAATATATCCTCACTGTAGTCAGGCAGAACTGCTACATGACTAGAAACAATACAAAGTAACCTGTGCTGAGTCAAATCAAAAAACACGTTATAGTAGGATAGAATATGGAGACAATCAACAAAGGGCAGGATTTTAGGGAAGTCTTCATGAAACTCCTTCAAGTCTTGAAGAAAGATAGATTTCGCAGAAATGGTGAAGAAGAAGAGAGGCATGAGAGGATGCTCCAGACAGGGGAGTTATATGAACAGAGAAATCGTGGCTTGTAAGCCATTTGGAGACAATTAAAATACTTCATGGCTATCGCCAGGAGTTCAGGCACCAAATAAATCAGAGAATTGCATAGTGATAAGATTTTTAAATCCTTGAGTGTAAATCTAAAATACTTAGACCGGGTTCTCAAGGATAAATCAGGGAATTGAGATGCTAAGAAGGTAAGGCTCTGGTCCCTTCCTTCTCAATTCTTGCTTTAAGCTGAGCAGATTCATTCCAATCTGTTTGATACCTTGAGTTCCAAGTTTTTGTTTTTGAAGTTTTCTGCTAGTTGCTAAGGGAAAAATCTTAAAAGTCATTATCAAAATGCACAGGGAAATATCTCTGAAATGTGAAAATCTCAACAAAATATTGGCAAGCTGAATTCAACAATATATAAAAGGATCATGCACCATGATAAAGTGGAATTTATTCCAGGGATGCAGGGATGGTTTGAAAGCCACAAATCAATCAATGTGACATTCCACATTAACCAAACAAAGAGTAAAATCACATGATCATCTCAATAAATGCAGAAAAATCATTTAACACAATTCAACGTCCATTCATGATAAAAACTCTCACCAAATTTGGTATAGATGGGGACTTCCCTGGTGGTTCATTGGTTAAGAATCCACCTGCCAATGCAGGGGTCATGGGTTCAGTCCTTGCACCAGGAACTAGGATCCCACATGCCACAGAGCAACTAAGCCTAAAGGCTACAACTGCTGAGCGCTCGAGCTACAGCTACTGAAGCCTTCACATCTTAGAGTCTGTGCTCTGCAACAAGAGAAGCCACGGCAATGAGAAGCCCATGCACTACAATCAGGTGCTTTAAGTGGATTTTCTTTTTCATAGCCCACAAATACATTTCTAAACAATTACCAGGAACTAGGATCCCACATGCCACAGAGCAACTAAGCCTAAAGGCTACAACTGCTGAGCGCTCGAGCTACAGCTACTGAAGCCTTCACATCTTAGAGTCTGTGCTCTGCAACAAGAGAAGCCACGGCAATGAGAAGCCCATGCACTACAATCAGGTGCTTTAAGTGGATTTTCTTTTTCATAGCCCACAAATACATTTCTAAACAATTTGCCAAAATGATTTTATCAATTCATATTTCTATCAACCCTGTAAGAAGGGTTGCTATACCTTCTCACCAGCACTTGACATTATCTCTGATTATACATTTTGAATAAATTGCTTTTCTTTAAATCAGCCAAAATTTATTTATATGTTGGTTGGTTGGTTGAAACTCAGAACCATGTTTGATGCCAAAGGGGAAGCATAAAGATACATGGTCAAGGAAACGTGAGCAGGAAGTATGACAGGAAAGGAAACACCAAAAATAAAAGCTAGTTTGTGTAAATAAAGTCTCAGAAAATGTGGGTACAGAGTCTCAGGGTGACAATATGGGAGCAAAGACACAGGAGAAATGATTGGAGAAGACATGGAAATGTAAAGGGAAAGTAAAAAATGGAACATTTTCATATAGAAGATTACAAAATGATAAAATTTTAAAACACTCAGAGTAACAAATTTGAAGTACCTACATTTTTACTTGAAATTCATTTGTTGTGTATAAGTGTAAACCATTTATGGGACGTGTCGTTGTTGTTGTTATTGTTTGGTTGCTGTTTTCTGACTCTGATGCCATGGACGGCAGCACATCAGGCTTTCCAGTGCTTCACTGTCTCGCAGAGTTTGCTCAGACAGAAGACATGGAAATGTAAAGGGAAAGTAAAAAATGGAACATTTTCATATAGAAGATTACAAAATGATAAGATTTTAAAACACTCAGAGTAACAAATTTGAAGTACCTAAATTTTTACTTGAAATTCATTTGTTGTGTACAAGTGTAAACCATTTGTGGGACGTTTCGTTGTTGTTGTTATTGTTTGGTTGCTGTTTTCTGACTCTCTGATGCCATGGACGGCAGCACATCAGGCTTTCCAGTGCTTCACTGTCTCGCAGAGTTTGCTCAGACTCGTGTCCGTTGAGTCGGTGATGCCATCCAGCCATCTCATCCTCTGTTGCCCTCTCCTCCTGATCTTTCCCAGCATCAGGGTCTTTTCCAAAGAGTTGGCTCTTCATATCAGGCTGCCAAAGTATTGGAGCTTCAGCTTCAGGATCAGTCCTTCCACTGAGTATTCAGAGTTGATTTCCTTTAGGATTGATTGGTTTGATCTCCCAAGAGTCTTCTCAAGCACCACAATTCGAAATCATCAATTGCTCAACGCTCAGTATTCTCTATGGTCCAACTCGCACATCCATACATGACTACTGGAAAACTCATAGCTTTGACTATATGGATCTTTGTCGGCAAAGAGATGTCTGTGCTTTTAATATGCTGTCTAGGTTTGTCTTAGCTTTTCTTCCAAGAAGAAGGTGTCTTTTTTTTTTTTTTTGGCCACTTTATTTTTTAAATTGAAGGATAATTGCTTTACAGAATTTTGTGGTTTTCTGCCAAACATCAACAAGAATCAGCCATAGGTACACCCATGTCCCCTCCCTCCTGAACCTCCCTCTCAGCTCCCTTCTCATCCCCCCTTCTAAATTGTCACAGAGCCCCTGTTTGAGTTCCTTAAGTCATACAGTAAATTCCCATTGGCTATCTATTTTACAAATGNCAAACATCAACAAGAATCAGCCATAGGTACACCCATGTCCCCTCCCTCCTGAACCTCCCTCTCAGCTCCCTTCTCATCCCCCCTTCTAAATTGTCACAGAGCCCCTGTTTGAGTTCCTTAAGTCATACAGTAAATTCCCATTGGCTATCTATTTTACAAATGGTATCGTAAGTTTCCATGTTACTCTCTCCATACATCTCATCCTCTCCCTCGTCCCCTCCCTCCATGTCCATAGGTCTGTTCTCTACATCTGGTTCTCCATTGCTGCCCTGAAAATAAATTCATCAGCACCATCTTTTAGATTCCATATACATGTGTCAGTATGCAATATTTATATTTCTCTTTCTGACTTACTTCACTCTGTATAATAGGCTCTAGGTTTGTCCACCTCATTGGAACTGACTCAAATGCATTCCTTTTTATGGATGAGTAATGTTCCATTGCATATATTTACCACAGCTTCTTTATCCATTCCTGTGTCAATGGACATCTAGGTTGCTTCCATGTTCTGGTTATTGTAAATAGTGCTGCGATGAACATTGGGATACGTGTGTCTTTTTCAGTTTCGGTTTCCTTGGGGTATGTGCCTAGTAATGGGATCACTGGGTCATATGGTGGTTTTATTCCTATTTTTTTAAGGACACTGCATACCGTCTTCCATAGTGGCTGTATCAATGTACATGGCTACAGTCACTGTCCACAGTGATTTTGGAGCCCAAGAAAACAAAATCTGTCACTGCTTCCACTTTCTCCCCATCAATTTGCCATGAAGTGATAGGATCGGATGCCATGATCTTCGTTTTTTGAATGCTGGGTTTTAAGCCAGCTTTTTCACTCTCCTCTTTCACCTTCATCAAGAGGCTCTTTAGTTCTCCTTCACTTCCTGCCTGGGCTTCACAATCAGGTAGGCCACGGTTGTGGCCACTGTTGGGCAAGGTTGCTGGCCAGCTTTCTGGCCAGGAGGGGCCTACAGATGTATCCCACTGTTGGATGGGTCTGAAAACAATGCTCTATGACTGAGCGGGGTTGCAGGCTATGCTCCATGATTGGGTGGTGTCACTGGCTAGATTCTCTGCCTGGGTAGGGCCACAAGCTGTGTTTAATACTTAGATAAGGCCATAGGCTGGGCTGAACTACAGGGCAGAACTGTAGGCTAGACTCAGCCTTGGACTGAATTCTAAGGCTACCCAGGGTCACTGTTCAGGCTCTCTGGCTATGAAGATCCAGAGGCAAAAGTTAACGGTTGGGCAGAGCTGATGCCTTGGCTCCCTGCCCAAGTGTGGCTGTAGAATGAGCTCTGTGAGTTCCCAGGACTCTGGTCAAGCTTCCTGGTCAGAGGGAAGTTGAAGCCAGTTGAAGCTATACTCGGCGCTTGGACAGGGCTGTGAATTGGCTTTCCTGCCTGGGTGGTAATAGAATGGGCTCCACAACTAGGATGGCTAATTGGCTGGGAACCAAAATCAGACAGAAGACCAACTGAGCTTGGCTCTGCAGATGATCACAGCTGCTGGTCAGGATTCCTGCCCAGGCTCTACTGCAAGCAAGAACACAACCAGCAAAATCTGAGCCCCGGTTGCTGCAAGCCCTGGCTCCCTTCTCCGTCTCTCTCTGATCCCCTGTAGGCAAGCTCTGTGGCATCCCTCAGGGATGCCCAGAACCATCCCTCTGCTCTCTCAGCAGAAAACTAGAGCCTTACTGTCTGAGGAAGCTAATATAGTGTCTGGTTCAAGGGGCAAGGGATACTATGCCAGTTGAAAGCAAGGATATCATATTGAACCCAGGAAAGTCAAGTAAACTTTACATATTTAAAGTTAAGACCCAGGACTTTCCTGGTGGCACAGTGGATAGGAATCCATCTACTAATGCAGGGGACGTGGGTTCAATCCTTGGTCTGGGAAGATTCCACGTGCCACAGGCAACTAAAGCCTGTGCCCCACAACTACTGAGCCTGGGATCTAGGGCCCACCAGTCACGACTAATGAACCCCTGTGCCACAGCTGCTGAAGCATGCCTGCCCTAGAACCCACAGGCCACAAACACTGAGCCCGTGAGCCTGGAGCCTGTGCCCTGCAACCAGGGAAGCCCCCACAACGAGAAGCCTGTACCCCTGTGCAGCAACGAAGGCCCCGTGTAACCAAAAGTAAATGATAAGTAAAGTGAAAACTCAGCTTCTCTCCCATCTCCTCCTTGAGAAGAGTGACAAGCTTATACCTTCTAAGCAGGACTGTGGAGGAGCCTTCCCAGGGAAATAGGCCCAATATCAGAGGAAAAACCTGAAGACATACACACTATGTGTCTTAATCTGTTCAACCTGCTATAACGAACTACCACAGACTGGGTGGTTTAAACAGTAAACATTTATTTCCCTTAGATATGGAATCTGAGAAGTCCAAAGTCAGTGCACCAGCAGATTCAGCTTCTGGTTCAGCGGTGGCCTTCTCATTGTGTCTTCACTTGGTAGAAGGTGCAAGAGAGTTCTCCGGGAATTTTTTTTTTTTCAGAAGGGGCACTAACCTCATTCATAAGGGATCTACTTTACAACCAAATCACCTCTCAAAAGGCTCTGCCCCTCAATACCATCATATTGGGGCTTGGGACTTTAATGTATGAATTTAGAGGGGAACACATTCAGTCTGGGGCTTCCCAGGTGGTTCATTGGTAAAGAATCCGTCAGCCATTGCAGCAGACAACAGTTCGCTCCCTGGGTGGGAAGATCGCCTGGGAGGGGAAACGGCAATCCACTCCAGTATTCTTGCCTAGAAAAGCCCATGGGCAGAGGAGCCTGGCAAGCTACTGTCGCAAAGAGTCGGACACCACTGAAGCAACTTAGCATGCACGCACGCATCCGAGCTAATGTGTAATCTCAGCACCTCCTCATGTTAGCTATGTAACTGGAGTTGGGTGAATCACTTCAAAACAGCCTGAGCTTCCCCAACCAAAAAAGTGATGACAGTATCTACCTCTTAGGTTACTTGAAAGGAATAGGTGAGGTAGTAGGTGCCTACCTGGCACATAGTAGGTCCAGGTTCCTCTCCAGTGTTTGCTTCCTTACCCACTTTTTCTACTGGAATTTGGTTAGGTATACTAAGAGACACACACAGAAGTCAGTCAAAAGCGTTTTGATAAAACTCAGGCATCGCTGAAGTCGGGCTCGGGGCAACGCTGTCTTCAGTTTTGCGCCCTTGCGCTTCAGTTTTCAGGTAACTTTGGTAAGCCACGTGGTTGGTACTTCGGCTTCACACAGCACGGTTTACCACTCAGGCACAAAACATAGACTTTTTCATTCTTGTAACAGCTGTCACGGCAGTTGCCATGAAGACTCCAGCAGTCTTCAGGGCTGTCTGATACAAAGAGAAGAAAAGAAGGAAGCCAGGATCAGTCCTGTGGGGAAATAGATCCTAGTTTGAACTGAACTTGAGAGAACAGCCATGCTGGAAAAAGGGGACCGTTGGAAATGGAAAGTCACCTCTAGACTTACATAGTGGTGGTATAGTCTCAGGGGCTTCCCTGCTGGCTCAATTGGTAAAGAATCCCGATGCAATGAAGAAGACCCTGGTTCGATCCCTGAGTCAGGAAGATCCCCTGGAGAAAGAAATGGCAACCCACTCCAATATTCTTGCCTGGGAAATCCCATGGGAAGAGGATCCTTGCAGAGTACAGTCCATGGAGTTGCAGTGTCGGACACCACTTGGAGAGTAAACCATCACCACCGTAGTCTCACATTCCTTTTGAACACCCCATTCCAATTCCAGCCTGCCCCTAATGATCCTTCTCTTCGAGTCAGTGGGTTATAATGATTAGGAGCATAGACTCTTGAAAGTCATACAGCTGGATTTGAAATCTGTCTATAACACAAGCCAAACCAGAAGACCTCAAGTAGGTCATTTCACTTCTCAGATCATCCATTTCCTCTATTTTAGAAAGAAAGTAGGGCACCTGTCACAAAGAATTGTTGCTGAGATTAAGTGAAATAGTGCATAAAAATACAAGCATTAAATAAATTCAGGTATAACATTACAGGACCTCAGAAAGAGTTACAAATTTTAAAAATTATTTCATAAGTTAAGATTAAACTAGAAAGCCCCCAAAATATAAGATGACATAAAGGAAAGAAAAGTAAACTGTACTTGGACTTTCTGGCAGTGATGCTTTACCCCTGAAAAAAATGGTGTCACACTTTTAAGATATTCAAGGAAAAAAAAAAAAGTTACACCCAGCAAAACTGACTTCTAAATACAAAGGACAAAAACAAGTATCAACATATTGAAACTCAGGAGATATTGCTCCCATGTGCCCTTCCTAAGAAATCTAACAGGGGAAAAGCTAAACAAGCAAATGAGAGAGGCCATGACACAGGACTAGTAATAAACATTAAATATAGTTACTTATAGAATTATAATTAGAGTTTAAAAAGAGAGAGCAGAGTACGTAATGGATACATGTTCTGACAATATAGAAATAGCGCAGTACAAAAATGGGAGAATAATGGCGAAAGCCTATGCAAAAACTTTGACTACTTTGAGTAATCATGTTATACTGGTAGTGTTGGTTTTATTATACCAAAACTATTGTATATGTGATGATGGAGAAATAATCAAATGATTAATTTTGGGATTTTCTAATCCTATAACCCTCTGTGACCTTAGGAAAAAAAAATATTGGTTTAAACAGATATGAATGGATAAAGAAGATGTGATATATACAAATAATGGAATACTACTCAGCTATTTAAAAAGAGTAAAATTTTGCCATTTGCAACAATATGGAATGACTTGGAAGACATTCAGTTCAGCTCAGTTCAGTCGCTCAGTCGTGTCCGACTCTTTGCGACCCCATGAATCACAGCACGCCAGGCCTCCCTGTCCAGCACCAACTCCCGGAGTTCACTCAGACTTGCGTCCATCGAGTCAGTGATGCCATCCAGCCATCTCATCCTCTGTCATCCCCTTCTCCTCCTGCCCCCAATCCCTCCCTGCATCAAAGTCTTTTCCAGTGAGTCAACTCTTCACATGAGGTGGCCAAAGTACTGGAGTTTCAGCGTTAGCGTCATTCCTTCCAAAGAAATCCCAGGGCTGACCTATTATGCTAAGCAAAATAATAAACCCAAAATGTAAAACCAACTAGTGAATGTATAAAAAAGAAACTGACTCACAGATAGAGAACAACCTACCCGTGGGAAGAGGGACCCAGGGAGGGCAACATAGAGGTAGGTAATTAAAAGGCACAAACTACTATGTATATAAAAACACAAGCTACAAGATTATATTGTATACCACAGGGAATATAGTCAACATTTTACAATAATTTTAAAAGGCATATAACCACAACTAGTGAATGTATAAAAAAGAAACTGACTCACAGATAGAGAACAACCTACCCGTGGGAAGAGGGACCCAGGGAGGGCAACATAGAGGTAGGTGATTAAAAGGCACAAACTACTATGTATATAAAAACACAAGCTACAAGATTATATTGTATACCACAGGGAATATAGTCAACATTTTACAATAATTTTAAAAGGCATATAACCTTTAAAAATTGTGAATTACTATGTCACATCCTTGAAATTTTTATAATATTGTATATCAACTATACTTCAATTTTTAAAAATTCTTATGTGGTATAGATTGTTCTGAATTGGTACTCTATATTTGAATTGGAAGTACCAATGTAAACCCACAAGTATTTTATTTCTAAATAGGTGGATGGATGGATAGAAAATTTTCCACTCCTAATCACTGAAAAAAAGGCTAGAAATACTGACCAACCAAAAGAAATCAGTATTCCTAGTACCCATATTGTAGTCTAAAAATACCATTGCCAACTGAAATAAAAGAAACCAATACCTTGGCAACATGGTTTTTTCCAGTTCTTGCGTAAGAAACTGGAAGATGAACCTAAAAACATTTTGTCACATCCAGAGCTAAATGGAAGAGATTTCCATTGGTCAAAAATAGGAAATTTTGTGCTTCAATTGGAATAATTGCAATAGATTGGACTTGTGACTTAGAACCATGAATTCAAAATAATACTTATGAAAAATAAATTGATCGACCTCAGAGGTACAGAAAATGAATTCATTAACTTGCAAACTGATAAGGGAAGATAGAGTCAAGCCATTTGCCCTTCCTCTCCTCTCTGAACTCTTTAAACCACAAGGTAACCAAATAGTAGATGAAGGGAAGCATCTCTTTTGCGAGTAGTTCAGCTAATAAATGAATGTTCTTCCCAGCATATCTGCATGGCTCACCCTCTCACTTCCTTCATGTCTTTATTCTAATTCTTTTCAGTGGGGCATTCCTTTACATTCTTTCTTATTAAACTGCACATCTACTTCCCCTGATGCTTGCTATCCATTTCCTTCCTTACTCTGTTCATTGCCGCCACACAGAGAATGTAAGCTCCAAGAGGACAAGGATTTTGTGTAGTTGGTTTTTGATTGATTGATGCGTTCACTGCTCTGTGTCCAACATCTACTACGATGCTTGACACCTGGGATGAATGCTACAATATTTACTGAATAAGTGAATTATTAAACCAAATAATAACATAGCTGTGTTGTGCTCTGCTTAAAAGCTCAGTCGTATCCAACTCTTTGCAACCCTATGGACTGTAGCCTGCAAGGACCTTCTGGCCCTGGGATTTTCCAGACGAGCATACCCACGAGAGTGGGTTGCCATTTCTTTCTCCCCACCCAGGGGTCAAACCTGCATCTCCTGCATTGGCAGTGGGTCCTTTACCACTGAGCCAACAGGGAAGCTCAAAGTGACTAAATTGCAACTCAGAGAGGCCAAGTGGCTTGTCGAGGTTCACAGAACTAACAAATGATGAAGCCGGTTCTAACTAACCCAGGATTTGGAGATTCTTCTCTCATCATCAGGTGAAGCTGTTTACTGTATGTGTCTACCATGAGCAGACATGGGTGTGGGTCCAGACTGCTCTCAAGCAATCCCCCCACATCCTGACACTGTGGAAGGTTAAAGAGAGATCTGGAGGGCAGTAGAGGTAGAAACTTAAGTCATTTTAAAGGGAGGGTTTGGGCAAGTCTGAAGTGACCTTGTCTCTGCTTAAAACCTTTCCATGGCTCCAGTATCAGGGCTGGCACAGACGGGCAACAGTAACCATGAGATTCGACCTCACTTAAGGCAGGTGTGATTAGTGCAAATCCAAGTGGTTTCAGGGACACTGGGAGAAAAGATCACTATTGGCTATCTTCTTTCCTGCTTCCCATGTCCTCCCCCACCGCTCCTCACACATCTGACCCCCTGCCCTTGACCCCTGGAGCTGACCAAAGAGAAGGGATCTGCGGGCACTGAGGGAAAATTCGGGAGGTTACAGTTGCTGCCTAAGACCTGGCACCTCTCACTGGCAAAGATGAGCATTTGGGTGCCAGATCCCCTCTTATATGGGTTTAGAAAATTAGAAAGCTCCATTTCCTGCACATCAAACATTTAGTGTGATTAATGTTGATCCCTCAACTTCATTGTTTCAAATGGATAAAAAAGTACATTGAAACTCAGAGAAGCCAAGTAGTGTGCTACTAAATGGTGGGGTGAGGTCTCACCCAGGAATTGGGAGCTTTTTCCTCTTCCTCCAAATCAATGGTGTTTCACATTTCTGCCTGCCAGCCCATCCTCCTAAGCTCTGGAATGTCCCAACCATGACCCACTCTCCACCCCTCCATCTCTCCCCAGAAAAGGCCTAGGTTACCTGCAATGACCTGGGATGAGAGAAGCAGTGCAGCCAAAGTTAGCAAAAAAGTCTTCATGACTTCAGGGAGCCCAGGAGGTAGTCTCAGTTCTGGCGAAGAGACACCAAATGAAGAAGAGCTCTGGACTCTCTGCTCCTTCTAATCAACTGGAACACGTGTCACAGACATACGCTCTCAGCTTCCCCCGGGTACATTTGGCCCTAGAACAACCTGCCTCCCTCAGGCTTCTCCTTGCGATCCAATGCCCATGCATCCACCTTCGGACCACACACCCCTGAGCTGATATGCCTCCCTTTATCTACTTCCACCGTTTAAGGGACAGCAGAGGGAAATCATACAAGCCAGAGGGATTTTTAAAAATAGGTCTCAGCCCTTGTTGTAATTCAATCTACAATTCTCCAAGTCTCCAAGTTACACATTGAAAAAAATGTGTAGTCTTTATTAAGTTCTATAAAGTACCTCATTATCTGTCCTAGAGATCCACTATTATCATGTTTTAGTGTAAGCTGAGCAAACTCGTTTCTTCAAATGTAATTTTCCAGTTTGGTAGTGGAGGTGTAGAGAAGGGAAAGCGTTTGTTCAGACTTCAGGAAGACTATGTTTATATAATTACTTTCTGAGAGTATACCCCACTACTTGAAATGCCCAGTTTGGAAAGGATTTTTGGCATTGAGGGTGAGAGAAAGAAGAGTTGAAAACACTCAGCAACATGTACTGGCTGTGCCACTTGCTTGCTATGTGACTTTAAGAGAGTCACCTTTCCTCTTGGACTTTAATCTCACCAATGCACAGATTGGAATAGATGGGGCACAGAGATCAGCTCAGTCCTTATAGGCTGTGGTTCTGCTGCTGCTGCTCGGTTGCTTCAGTCATGTCTGATCTTTTGTGACCCTATGGACTCTAGCCCACCTGGGTCCTCTATCCATGGGATACTCCTAGCAAGAATACTGGAGTGGGTTGCCATGCACTCCACTTGGGGATCTTCCCAACCCAAGGATTGAACCAGTGTCTCAGACATTGCGGCCAGATTCTTTACCACTGAGTCAAAGGGAGGCCGTGCTGTGGTTCTCTGGGTGCTAAAAAGGCACAGAAAATGAAATGCTGCAGAACACCACCAACACAGGCCATGCTGATTGAGTTTACACCTAAGGATCCCTAGGGCTACCTCATCAGATTCCAACTCTCTTTATACATTGGGATCAGAGGCCTCTTCCCTTGGTACATACATCTTCTGTGTTATTTGGCACTTACAAACCACAGTCCCACTTTGTGCCTGCTCCTTATGGAGTCAATGCACAAATATTTGCTCTGATTACTGTAAAGGCTTAAGTTCTCTCTAGGATCCTTGAATGGGCCTCACCACATCAGGTTATTTTAGGAGTAAGATCCATGGGATACTAATAAAGGAACATAGGAGACCCTGTTCTTACATGTTAAGACGCTATTTCCACTGAAGTCACATTGTCAGGTACTTGGGGTAGGATTTGAGCCCATGGAATTCTCCAGGCCAGAATTACTAGAGTGGGTAGCCTTTCCCTTCTTCAGGGGATCTTCCCAACCCAGGAACTGAACCAGGGTCTCCTGCATTGCAGGCAGATTCTTTACCAACTGAGCTATCACAGAAGCCCGTATTTGGAAGAAGGGATACAATTCAACCCACAACAGATGATTACGATTTATATTCTGAAAACCATGAGACACTGATGAAAGAAACTGAAGATGATTCAAACAAATGGAAAGATATATCATGCTCACAAACTGGAAAAATTAATATTGTTGAAGTGACCATATGACCCAAGGAAATATACAAGTTTAATGCAATTGCTGTCAAAACACCAATGTCATGTTTCACAGAAAAACCACAAATAATTCTAAAATTTGTATGGAAGCACAAAAGATCCCAAATAGCCAAAGCAATCTTGAGAATGGAGAACAAAACTAGAGATAATCATGCCCTCTGATTTCAAACTATACTACAAAGTTACAGTAATCAAAACAGGATGATATTGGGACAAAAAAAGGCACATAGATCAATGGAACAGAACAGAGAGCAAAGAAATAAACTCATGTTTATATGGCCAATTAATCTTTGACAAATGAAGTAAGAATATATAATAGGGAAATGATAGTTTCTTCAATAAGTAGTGTTGGGAAAACTGGACAGTTACATGCAAACTAATCCAACCATGTTCTCCCACCACACACAATTAGAAATTAAAATATGATAGCATAAAATGGAAAGGTAATATTAATTTTAAAAGTTAGAAAATAAACATGTTTAAAATTTCTCAGAAACTAATGGGGAAATTTTCACAGGATTTGCACACCTGTGTTCCTAAGTAGGATTAACTTTCTTAATCCAGATGACCAACCCAAGGGAAGACAGTGCT
>SJYX01013616.1:9034-23809 GCA_006410675.1 Oreotragus oreotragus
GGATGATTTGGGAGAATGGCACTGAAACATGTATAATATCATATAAGAAACAAATCATCAGTCTAAGTTCGATGCAGGACACAGGATGCTTGGGGCTGGTGCACTGGGATGACCCAGAGAGATGGTATGGGGAGGGAGGTGGGAGGGGGGCTCAGGATTGGGAACACGTGTACACCTGTGTTGAATTCATGTTGATGTATGGCAAAACGAATACAATACTGTAAAGTAAAATAAAAAAATAATAGTAGTAATAAAAATAAATAAATATATTGTCCTGTCGGTATCTATTAAGTATAGCCAGTCTATTGTATCATTGAAGATCATTGTTACCTTATTAATTTTCTGTCCAATCTGTCTATTGATGTAAGTGGGTTGTCAAACTCCTCTACTATTATTGTATTATTGTCAAATTCTCTTAAATCTGTTCAGTTCAATCGCTCAGTCATGTCCTGCTCTTTGCAACCCCATGTACTGCAACACGCCAGGCTTCCCTGTCCATCACCAACTCCAGGAGATTGTTCAGACTCACGTCCATTGCATTGGTAATGCCCTCCAGCCATCTCATCCTCTGCCATCCCCTTCTCCTCTTGCTTTCAATCTTCCTTAACATCAAGGTCTTTTCTAAAGAGTCAGTTCTTAACATCAGGGAGCCAAGGTATTGGAGCTTCAGCATCAGTCCTTCCAATGAATATTCAGGACTAATTTCCATTAGGATTGACTTGTTTGATCTCCTTGCAGCCCAAGGGACTCTCAAGAACTCTCCAACACTACAGTTCAAAAGCATCAATTCTTCAGTGATCAGCCCTCTTTATGGTCTGACTGTCACATTCATACATGACTACTGGTAAAACCACAGTTTTGACTAGACAAACCTTTGTCAGCAAAGTAATGTCTCTGCTTTTTAATATGCTGTCTAGGTTGGTCAAAGCTTTTCTTCCAAGGAGCAAGCATCTTTTAATTTCATGGCTGCAATTAAAAATCTGTTAGTATTTTCTTGCAATATATTTAATTGCTCCTGTATTGAGTGGGTATATGTCAATGAGTATAATATAGTCTTCTTGTATTGATCCCTTTATCTTTATATGATGTCTTTTTTTTCTTTCTTCAAGGCTTTATTCTAAAGTCCACTTTGTCAGTGGTGAATATTGCTTACCCTCATTTTCTTGTCATTTCCCTTTACATGAACTATTATTTTCCAGTTTCAGTCTCTGTGTGTCCTTTGTCTTGAGTCTCTTGTAGGCAGCATACTGAAGGTTCTTGGGGTTTGTGGGATTGGAGACAGAGAAGTTAGAGTTAGCCCTGGGTGTGAGGCAGAACTTCCTCTATACTCAGTGGCTATCATCAACCTGTCAGGGGTTGGCTCTGATTCCAAATTGCTGGGACAAAAGTCCTGAGGGTTGGGCTCCAGCCAGCTCTATACTTTTTATATGTGTTTTTCATTTCTCTGCAGGATCTTTGAGGTGGTTTTTTTTTTCTCTCTCTCTCTCATTTTATTCAAAGAATGTCTTGGAAAATGTTATATTTAAAAATTAATTCATCAGAATGGCAACCATCAAAAAATCTACAAGCAATAAATGCTGGAGAGGATGTGGAGAAAAGGGAACCCTCTTTTATGGTGATTCAAACTAGTACAGCCACTATGGAGAACAGTGTGGCAATTCCTTTAAAAACTGGAAATAGAACTGCCATATGACCCAGCAATCCCACTACTGGGCACACACACCGAGGAAAATAAGAATTGAAAGAGACACATGTACCCCCATGTTCATTGCAGTACTGTTTACAATAACTAGGACATGGAAGCAACCTAGATGTCTATCGGCAGATAAATGAATATGGAAGTTGTGTGGTACATATACACAATGAAGTATTACTCAGCTATAAAAAAGAACACATTTGAGTCAGTTCTAATGAGGCAGATGAAACTGGGGCCTATTATACAGAGTGAAATAAGCCAGAAAGAGAAACATAATACAGTATATTAATGCATATATATGGGATTTAGAAAGATGGTAACAATGACCCCATATGCAAGATAGCAAAGAGATACAGATGTAAAGAACAGACATTTGGACTATGTGGGAGAAGGTGAGGGTGGGACGATATGATAGAATATCATTGAAACATGTATATTACCATATGTAAAATAGGTAACCAGTGCAAATTCTATTTATGAATCAAGGCACCGAAAGCTGGTGCTCTGGGATAACCCAGAGGGATGGGGTGGGGAGGGAGGTGGAAGGAGGGGTTCAGGAGGGTGGGACACATGTACACCCATGGATGATTCATGTAGATGTAAGGTAAAAACTACCACAATATTGTAAAGTAATTAGCCTCCAATTAAAATAAATACTTTTTTTTTTTTTAATGAATTCAAACTTCAGGAAGTTACATCCATTCATTTATCAGGTTCTTTGTCTCTAATGGGGCTTCCCTGGTGGCTCAGAGGTTAAAGTGTCTGCCTCCAATGTGGGAGACCCGGGTTCAATCCCTGGGTTGGGAAGATCCCTGGAGAAGGAAATGGCAATCCACTCCAGTATTCTTGCCTGGAGAATCCCATGGACGGAGAAGCCTAGTAGGTTACAGTCCACGGGGTCGCAAAGAGTCGGACATGACTGAGTGACTTCACCTCTTGTCTCTAATGACCTTCTACTAAAAACTAAAATGTATATAATGACCCTTTCCTTCTTCACTTCCAATCATTTGTCTGAGAAAAAGCTGTCTACACAAATTTCAAGATTACTGCCTACATACACAGCAAAATAATATCTGGCAATCCAAGTAAATAATAAAATGACCTTTTATCACCAATGGAAACCTGCATCCAGTTCTGAACTTAGCAACCAAAGTGAGATGAGGAGAAGGAAATTACTGTATAGAAATGCAAGTGAGAGGATAATAATCACATTCATGAAAAATAATTGAGACTAGAACTAGAATTTTTATGTAACTGAAGAAAATATTGAGGAGGTTACACAAAAATAGAGTTTAAATATTAAGTTATTTTTAGAAAGAACAATGAAAATGGATTTTTATATATCTATTGAGGAACAAGCAATGGTCAGAAGCATGATTCATAATTTGTAGAATAGGTAGATTCATAATGGGAGTTGGAATTATTGATACAGTGGGGATTGGGAATTTATTGCTTAAAAAAGAAAATTCATTATTCTGAGGTGGATTGTTTCTACCATTAGAAGGGAAGGTTGAATATAAAATAATTCAAATACAAACTTTTTCCATCTATACAATTTGTTTCATGAACTTATAACATATATTCACTTTTAAGAGCCCCACTGTTGCTTTTTCTTGTGAAAATTCTTTCATTATATTTTAAGATCTAATGGCCCATCCAGGACTAAATATTCATTCTGTATATATTACAGAATGTACTTTCATTTCAGTAGTTTCTTGTATAAACTTATATAGAATTTCAGTATTTTCTTATATAGAAAAGTATCTTTACGTGCAGGTAAAAATTTTAAATGTATATGATATACTAACATAAGTTTTTCTCAGTAAATGTCACAAGGAATTGTCAAATATCTTGTTAAACATATAAATATTCATTCTGTATATATTACAGAATGTACTTTCATTTCAGTAGTTTCTTGTATAAACTTCTACAGAATTTCAGTATTTGCTTATATAGAAAAGTATCTGTACATGCAGGTAAAAATTTTAAATGTATATGATATTTACTAACACAAATTTTTCTCAGTAAATGTCACAAGGAACTGTCAAATATCTTGTTAAACATATAATATACCATCATTATTAAAATACCTAATAATCCTGGCTTAATATAAAATTCTAAGAAAAGAACTATAACAACAACTCTAAAGAAATAGTTTTCCTCAGCACTTCAGTCTTGATTATTACTATATTAAATTGTTTATTTTTCAATTAGACTAAACCTAATACAGCCCTTCAAGCCTATCCTCCCAATAATTTCCTGTTTTGGACGTTAACACTTATTTAAGATCACTATGGTATTTAAAAAATCTTTTGAAAGGGTTTTTAAAAGTTCTTTTTCTCTGTCAATTGAAGACTTTCAAAAACATTTTTGTGAAAAATTCAGTGACACCTAACTAAATCAGAATTCAACCAAACAGAATATCAAATCATTTCATCAAAAGTCTTCAGAGAAAGAAAAAGTATTTCTCAAAGCACATTTAAAATTTAGCAATAATATGGAACATAAAAGGTTTAGTTCAGGCTGACGTGAACTACATAGACCTTGTCTAACTATAGAACACCATAATGAGAACTGATATTTAAACTGAGAGCCTAAAAGCACAATAATCTCTTGCAAAATTAAACAATGCTTTATCTTCACCTTATTACTCTTATTAAGGTTAAATTAGACTAATAAAATTTTGTAACATTTAAAACATGAGAGTTTCCAACTAGAAATAGCCAACACCAAAAAACAAAATTTAAAAGAATATTTTATCCACTAAGAATTCTGAATAACTAAAACTGTATTGTATTATATTAAAGTTTAGTTTTAAAATCATCACAACTATAGTTTGTACTTTCATTGCTAGAATAAAGCCTTGGTTCTTGAGTTCCCAGTTGTTTTTTTTTTTTTTCTTTCCCATTTATGCTTTGCAATTATTTTCAAAATTTTAGCTATCTCCACATACGTCTGAGAAAAAAAGCTACCAAATATTGATATGTTCATCAGATGATCAGAGCATAATATAGCTGGGCAGACCACCATCCAGCAGCAATGATATTGCATAGGTCTAGGCAACCCACTCCAGTGTTCTTGCCTAGAGAATCCCAGGGATGGTGGAGCCTGGTGGGCTGCCGTCTATGGGGTCGCACAGAGTCAGACACGACTGAAGTGACTTAGCAGCAGCAGCAGAAAGACTCTCACTCACTTGGCTGGTCCATCTACTTCCAGTCTCCACTGATGTCCTTGCCATAGTTTCTGGCTACACACTAAAGAACAGATAGCCCTCCTTCTGCTCTACCTCCTTTCTGTCCTTCCTATTTGTTAGTAATCTATCTTGGAATGAAAACCAAGTAATCAAGCCTCTTCAAACTGTCTTAAATAATTAGATTCATTATGAAAGTCTTAGGGTACTTCCCAAAGTTATAAACCAGGAGACAAATCATAAGTTTTTCAATGATGTCTTTCTTGGCACTTCAAAGGTATTATTTCCTACTAAATTAACATGTTAAAGATTTTTAGTAATATAGAATAATAACGGAAACAGAAGTTATTACTCTATGAACTGCTTGTTGGGAGGCTGATCAATTTCATAGACATAGTTTCTGAGAATGTCTTTCTAATTGAAAGTAATAACCTCCAAATAAATAGGCTATCTATTCTTAATTTATTAACAATATTTTTAGAGATAATAAATTAAAATTTTTTGCTTGATCTTATTTTAGAATGAAAAAAATGCATAAGGAAAAAATACAACCATTTGAATAAAGAATGAAAAAATCATACGACAAAAGATGGCCCCATATTTGGATAATGTACACTTTTACTTTTATTCAAATTCAGACTATCCATGTAAATAATTTCCAAAGTTTAAACTCTGCCACATGGCAAATATTTGACCAACTCCTGAGCAGGCAACCAGCCAGCCCAGCAGATGGACATGAGAGGATCCAGCCTACGATGAACTTGCTACTTGCCCAGCAGCCGTGAAGTGTGTATTAAGGCCATTATTCCCTGATGAAAAACTCAAAACATCTGTTTATTTGGGGCTGCTGTTTCACCAGATGGAAGTTTGTAACAACCACTGAAATAACTGATACTTGAATGACTTTCTAGATTATCAAAGAGCATCTTTTATGGCTGCATGTTGAGATGAAGATAAGTAGTCTTATTTAGAACTTCTTTCATTTAAGTCTTTCTAAAAATAACATAGAATACAACTTAATATTTATTTAGTGACTTTCATCACTATTTCACTTTCATTAATGTGACTGTTTCTTTTAGTTCTCAAAAATTATTATTGTTAGAAGTAAGCACAATAAAAGCCTGACATAGCTGAATGCATATACCTATTAGAATGTTTCTCAAAAATGTCAAATTATCCAGTGTTGTTTGGACCTACCAGTTATCCAGTCCATTAAATTAAGCAAGGGTCCCCAGCTATAGCCACTTACATGTGCCAACTCTAAATTCTGTAGTTATGACTCCTGGGAAGATAAATGAGGTTGGAAATGTATTAGGCGCCTCTGTGTATAGGCCTCAACTGAATCTCTGGCCATTTGCCTCACGAATAGCAGAGTAACTCTAGCGTTCTTGAACCCGTTATTTTTTGTAATATCCAAGAAATGAACATTAAGAAATGATTTCCTGGATTGAACTAGGAACTACAAATCAGTTCAGTCTAAATGTTTTGGGGTTACCATAATGTTTTAAAATCCTTTCATAGCTATACTCAGTGATCTTGACTCTCTCTGTTTTATTTTGGTTATGAGGCTATGGAAGCCCACAGCAATTCTTTTCTTCCCATCAGCTGACAGATGATTTGGTGGGTGGTAGCACAAGGCTCACAGAAGGCAATGGCACCCCACTCCAGTACTCTTGCCTAGAAAATCCCATGGACGGAGGAGCCTGGTAGGATTATAGATACCTATATGCTTATGTATAAGTGAAATGAATGAAGTAATACAAGTGTTGGAAAGGGGGTGTTAGAATTTTTGTTATTTTAAGGTTCTTACCCATAAAGTGTTATGATTTTTAGAAAGTAGGAGATATTAATTGAAAATATACATTATGAATCCTCTAGAGACCACCAAAAGTGGGGGTGGGCTGGGAAGTACAACAACTAATGTTTTAAGAAAGGAGAGAAAAACAGAAACATATAAATTGCTCAATTACAACCACAAAGGAAGAATAAAAGTAGAAGGCAAAAAGATAAAGAAAGGCAACAAATAAAAAATAAAAATAAATATGGAAAATATTCATTGCAATATATAGAAATCCTTTGAATGTGACATTTTAATGCACCAATTAAAAGAGATTATCAAAGTGGATTAAAAACAAGACCCAACTTTGTGTTGTCTACAAGAAACCCAGTTTAACTAGAAACACTTTTGTAGATTAAAAGTAAACATATGAAGAGAGATATACCATGTTAACAGTAATTAAAAGACAGTGGAACAGTTATATTAATTTTAGATTGAGCAGGCTTCATACCAAGGAAAGTTATCAGGGCTAAAGACTGGCATTACACAATGATAAAGGGGTCAGTTCTCCAAGAAGACATAATAATATTGAATGTGTATACAACTAACAACAAAGCATCAAAACTTAAGATAAAAATTAGTAAAATTACAAGGAAACACAAATGAACCCTCTATTAGAGTTGGAGATTTCAACACACTTCTATCAGAAATGGACAGAGTCGGAAGGCAGAAAATCAATAAAGATATAGTTAAGCTCAACAATATTACTAATTGACTGGATATAGTGGACATCTATAGAGTATTTTATCCAACAATAGCAGAATACACATTCTTCTCAAGCTCACATGAGATGTGTATAAATGAACTGAACTGAACTGAACTGAAGTGTGTGTGTATGCATGCTTAGCCATTCAGTCATATCTGATTCTCTGTGACCCCGTGGACTGTAGCCTGCCAGGCTCCTCTCTCCATGGGGATTTTCCAAGCCAAGAATACTGGAAAGTGTAGTGTGCAAGTGTTAGTCACTTAGTCGTGTCCGACTCTTTGTGACCCCACGGACTATAACCTACCAGGCTCCTTGGTCCTCGGGATTCTCCAGGCAAGAATACTGAAGTAGGTTGTCATTTCCTTCTCCAGGGCATCTTCCCAACCCAGGGATCGAACCTGGGTCTCCCACACAGTAGGCAGATTCTTTATCTTCTGCTATTCTCTTCTCCAGGGTAATTCCTGACCCAGGAATTGAATAGGGGTCTCCTGCATTGCAGGCAGATTCTTTACCAGCTGAGCTACCAGGGAAGTTTAAGTATCAAGTATTAAATATTAACATTTAAGTATCAATTATTAATGATGAAAGTAAGAAGCAGAAGGGAGAAGAGGTAGAAAATGTGGAATCTCCTTTCCTCTTCCTCACAGCTAGTTGCTTACTCACTCCCACACACAAGGCAACAGGGCATGAATATTCAGGATTTATATAGAGAAACGAGTTTACACTAACAGCTTCACAGTTATGACCTAGGATATTTGCAAGAGCCTTCAGCTCTTTGCTATATAGATATTTCTAGGTAATGGAAAGAATTAGACACTGTAAAATCTCACAATAAGACGGCAGAGTCAATGAGTTGCTGGATTTAGGTAGGACTTGAAAGTGAAAGTGTTAGTCACTTAGTTGTGTCCAACTCTTTGTGAATCCATGGACTGTAACCCACCAGGCTCCTCTGTCCATGTTCTTTCGGCAAGAGTACTGAAGTGGGTCACCATTCCCTTCTCCAGGAGATTTTCTTGACCCAGGGATGGACCTGGGTCTCCTGCATTGCAGGCAGATTCTTTACCATCTCAGCTACCAAGGAAGCCTGTAATGCCTGCTTTTCAAAGTGGAAGAACTAGAACCTCAGGGTAGCTAGCAGTTCCTAGAGAGACTTTCAGGTGCTTCCCCAGTGCCTCAGCAGGTAAAGAATCTACCTACAATCCATGAGAGACTTCCAATTATGATTTGAGAGGGAGAAAGGAGAAATTCACAGAAGATCCAGACAGCTAGGACTGTGAAAGCCTACCAACAGCATAGTTGGTGCAAAATGGCAGCTATTTCAAGGGCAGATATTTCACACTGTGATATGAAATGCTGGTTAACAAATGGTCAGCTTCTTCAAAATGTACACTCAGGAACTAGCTGGACAGCTTTAAATTCTAGGTAGAGACTCGGGAATTATGACAGAAATCTGGGTAGATAAGAATGACAAGTTAACTTAATCCAGCCCCCAATTATTTTGGAGTTGAGGGAGCTGTCTCAGAATAGAATCATTTATAACTCTCTACTTAACAGTTGAAGAAAGAACAGATCAGGTGGTACAAAAATCTGAAATTAAACTTACAACCTAAGGCGGTCAAGCTCCGAGCTAACAAGTTCAGGCATAATTCAAGATCATCTGCCCATTAAGAAGAACATAGTATTCTAGGGTTTTTATAACAGAGAAGCATTTGGTCTGAGAGAATTTTAAAAAGAACCTGATGGGAGAGTCTTATATGGGGGCATGAAAAAATTAAGAAAGCATCTTATTTAGAGATTCAAATATGTATTAATATAGACATAAAATGTTGACTTCAGTTACACTGATGTTCAAGAATGGACTCTATTCATATAAAATATTCTGAAAAGGACAAAGAAGGTTTCTCAGTTCTTAGTTCACCAGACTGGCTTTCAGGTGAAGTGAAAACAAATAGAATACAGGACTCCACAACTATGTCACAAAGACAGACAGACACCAGAGGGTTTAAAGCCAAATCCCACATTAATAAACTTTTCATAAATGTCTTGATGCTGATCATTCTAGAAACTTGATGCTATTCTGAAAACTGAAGTGATCTAAGTTGTTAGAAGTATTTATTTATTATAAAGTCTATAAATAAGACAGAGTCTAATATTAATAATCATCATCATTATGAACAAAATTGTAGTCTCAGCCACCCTTCACAAAGCATTTCGTACTATTTGAGTCAAGAAACTATCACTGAGCTTTTTCTATATTCAAAAGAAAAAGTTTCATGGTCACTAGAGTGCTGTAAGAGTTTGTCACACATAATTAGAAAACTCAACAGAGTTTGGAAACAAAATGAAGATTATGTAGCAGAATATTTAGCATACTAAATTATTTCTTTAATTTTTGTGAACATTTAGACACAAAGAAAAGGTGTAATTACTCTCTCTTTGCAAAAATGTTCCTATTATTGAAAATACAGCTCAATGGGTCAATTTAGAAGACATCAATTTAAATCCACATTTTAAAGAACATGTGAATTATGCAACGTGAGATGCTTTTGATTTTTCACTTAGGTCACACAGGAATCCAGTCTTTTAAAATATTTATGAATAAATTACATTTCAAAGAATATCTCTGGACTTGTATAATTTTCACAAGTAAAGGGATTCCAACTTGGGTTACCACTTCGTTACTGTGGAACTTAACTGCCTCTCTAAGTAGTTGTCTGATGGACAAATTCAGAACGTTACTATGCTGAATATTACTAAGTAATTGTTGAGGATAGGGTGATTTTTCCACAGCAAAATCAATCTTACAAACTTCCTCACATACAAAACTCTTTGCTTACCTCTTACTTACTCAGTGCCAGAGAATAACTCACTGGGTGGTCTGTTTGAATATTCTTTCACTTTTCATTACACTCCTGATCTATTTGACTCCATAGTCTCAGTTCTGGATTCCAATACTACATACCATTTTTATATGATAGATTATTGAAGAAAGCAGAAATACATTTTTCTGACAGTAGGAAGTAATATTGTATATATGCATACATGTATACATAAGGTATGAGCTCTTCATATGTGGTGATTGTATGTTTACATAGCATATACACATTTCACTTGTAATGGTTACATATCCCCAAAATGTAGGAGACTATCTTTGTGCAAACTCAGTGTAGTTATTTTTTTAATAAACAGATTCACCTTTTTTCTCATCATTTGTGATAAAACTCCCTACAGAAAACTAACTTTGATGCTACCAATATAAACAAGCTAGTATAGTTCTTCAAATGGAATCCCTTGTACCCATCAATGACAGAATGTGTGGAAAATTTATTTCATAGCTCAGAGAATTTCTGTGTCATCTTGACTTTTATGTGTCCAGATTCTTTATTCTGCTTTTCAGATTGCTTTGTTTATTCCTATAAGCTTCTTGCACTCAGTAAATGAATTTAGTTTCTCAGCTGGACTCAAGAGATCTATTCTTATATTTTTCTCATCTATCTTAATTCCTTAAGGGTTGACTACACTTATTCACTGCTAACGTATTATCAGGGGATTTTCACCTTTTCCAAGAGATATCAAGATGTGCATTTTATGATATGCCAATAATACTTATGGGAACAACTATAATTTTATTACTCCAAAACTTGCATGGTAGTTACATTGTATTTCTAATTATTATTCTGAGTGTAACCCTTGATTAAAAGTTTCCCTTTCATTTCACAATGCTGTTTTAAATATTCAAACTGGGTTAATATTCTGTTATACAGTGTTGTCAATATAATCAAGTTTCAGTGAGTTATATGATCTAATATGGATTCTTCCTTTCTTCATCTAGTATCTTTCCTTTTGTTAGTTCTCTGAAACTTGGTGCCTTTAGAAGGTGAGCAAGATAAAGACTGAAACTTCTGCTTATCTAATACAATTCACTGGAAACCCTGATAAGTTTTGGTGAGTGTGGAAATAATTATCTGTGGAAAAGAAGGTTTGAAAGTTATGAAATATATGTCTATTTATGATCCAAAAGCTTTCTCCTCTTACTTCCAGTGATAATTTTTTTATTGTAAATAAATTTAAATGATGTTTATTTCTGTTTAATTATGAATTTAATAGCCAGTATAACTTGTATACTTATCAATTCTAACTCCTTGACCTTGAAATATTTAAGTTTTCAGGATTAAAGAAAACACTTTAAATATAATTTATGTTGCACTTACCCTATTATAATTGATGCATGAATACATAAAAATAAAATAAATGAAATCTAACTTTATGAGAGTACTTTACAGATTGTAATGACAATTTATCCAAAATTAAATCATATAAAATTATATGTGCTACATAGTTTTAGACAAAGCTTTAGAATATGCATTGTAAGTAAAGCATTGCATCAGGGAAATGAGAAGACAACCATGGACTGAGACAAAATAGCTGTAAATGAAACATCTGATAAAGGACTGCTATCCGAAATATACAAAGAGTGCTAAACACTCAACAATAAGAAAAAGAACAACTGAATTTTTTTAAATGGGCAAAAAGCTTGAAAATATACCTCATCTCAGAAGATATAAGGATGGCAAGAAATCATATGAAGAGGTATTCAACATTACATGTCATTAGGAAGTGTAAGGTAAAACAACAATGAGATACCACTACACATCTATTAGAATGGCAAAAATCCAGAACACTGACTACATCGTATGCTGGCGAGGATGTGAGCAACAAGAACTCCCATTCCTTGCTGATGAGAATGAAAATGACACTGCTACTTTGGAAGACAGATGGGCAATTTTTTATAAAACAACATTTTCTTACTATATGATTCAGCCATTGCACTTCTTTGTATTTACCCAAATAAATTGAAAATATTATTTCTACCCCCAAAACCTCTACATGGATGTTTACAGCAGCTTTATTCATAACTACCAAAATTTGAAAGCAACCGAGACAGTCTTCCATAGATGAATGGATGAATAAACTGCGCAATATTGAGACATAAGTGAACAAAAAGGAATGTGACGCATAAAGACTTTCTCAGAAAAATGAAAAAGAAATTTGTTACCAGTAGACTGCCTTGTATGAAACAGAAAAAGAAATTTTTAGAGAGAAAGAAAATGATGAGTCAGAAACCTGATCTATATAAAGTAAGGAAGAGTATCAAACATGGAATAAAGTGTTTTTGTTTTTGTTTATTTACCTTGTTGCACAGCTTACAAGATCTTAGTTCCCCAACCAGGTATCAAACCCAGGTCCTGGCAGTAAAAATGCTGAGTCCGAACCATTGGACCACCAGAGAATCCTCAGAATAAATGAAGATTAAATATACTTTTTGGTTTTTATATTCTTACTTGGTCTAACTGATAAAAATATGTTCAAATATAATAGCAATGATACATTTGAATATATATATGCTTATAGATNTCTCCAAATACTTGGAAATTAAAACATACACTTCAAACAACGTATGGGTTAAAAAGAGAAATCACAAGAGAAATTCTTAAAAATACTATATATCATAAACCAAGTGAAAACAGACATCAAAATGTGAAGGATGCAGTGAAAGGAGTGCTGGAAGAAAATTGTATAGCATTGAAAGTATGTATTCAAGAATAAGAAATATCTAAAATCAGCAATCTGACTTTCTACCCTAGAAAACTAGAAAGTAAAAGAAAAAATAAATAAATCCAAAGTAAATAGAAGAAAGAGTAAAAATTAGAGGTGACAGTCATTGAAGATGCAAACAGGAAAGCAGTGGAGGAAATCAATGAAACCAAAAGCTGGTCCCTTGAAAACATCAGTAAAAAATAAGGCTCTATCAGGTTAACTAAGAAAAAAAAAAAGAGAGTACAAATTACTAATATTTGTAATAAAAGAAGAAACAACACTACAGATTCCATAAACATTAAAAGGATAATAGCAATTCTATGAAAAACTCTATACCCACAAATTTGATAGCCCATACAAAATGTTATCAATTCCTTCAATGATACAATGTTCCAAAACTCACACATAAGGAAACAGACAATCTGAATAGGACTCTACCTATTAAAAAACTTAGTAAATTTAAAAACAAAAATATATTAGGCCCCAGTGGTTCACTGGTGAATTCTACCAAACTTTTAAGAAAGACTTATAGAAATTCTCAACACTTACTGTCATCCTTATGTATCCAGGGGATTTGTTTCAGGACTCTGAAAAATATTTAAATGAGATGTTAAAGTCCTTTATTTAAAACATTGTATTTTCATATAACTTACACACATCGTCCAGTATATATTAAATCATTTCTAGATTGTAATACCTAATACAATGTAAATGCTATGAATGCGTATACCTTGTTTTATTGTGCTTCAATTTATTGTACTTTGCAGGTATTGTGTTTTTTACAAACTGAAGGTTTGGGACAACCATACATTAAACAAGACTATTAATAGCATTTTTTTCAGCAATATCTGCTCACTTTATAACTCTGTGGCACATTTTGGTAACTCTCACTAATTTTTCAAACATTTTCACTTTTACCTTAATTGTTATGATGATGTGTGATAATTCATTTTGTTGTTTCAGTTCAGTTTAGTTCAGTCGCTCAGTCGTGTCCGACTCTTTGCGACTCCATGAATTGCAGCATGCCAGGCCTCCCTGTCCATCACAACTACCGGAGTTCACTCAGATTCATGTTTTGAAGTAGGTAATGCCATCCAGCCATCTCATCCCCTGTTGTCCCCTTCTCCTCCTGCCCCCAGTCCCTCCCAGCATCAAGGTCTTTTCCAATGAATCAACTCTTCAAATGAGGTGGCAAATGCATTGGAGTTTTAGCTTCAGCATCAGTCCCTCCAATGAACACCCAAGACTAATCTCCTTTATGATGGACTGGTTGGATCTCCTTGCAGTCCAAGGGACTCTCAAGAGTCTTCTCCAACACCACAGTTCAAAAGCATCAATTCTTCTGTGCTCAGTTATCTTCACAGTCCAACTCTCACATCCATACATGACCACTGGAAAAACCATAGCCTTGACTAGACGGACCTTTGTTGGCAAAGTAATATATCTGCTTTTCAATATGCTGTCTAGGTTGGTCATAATTTTCCTTCCAAGGAGTAAGCGTCTTTTAATTTGATACCTGCAATCACCATCTGCAGTGATTTTGGAGCCCAGAAAAATGAATTCTGACACTGTTTCCACTGTTTCCACATCTATTTGCCATGAAGTGATGGGACCAGATGCCATGATCTTCGTTTTCTGAATATTGAGCTTTAAGCCAGCTTTTTCACTCTCCTCTTTCACTTTCATCAAGAGGCTTTTTAGTTCCTCTTCACTTTCTGCCATAAGGGTGGTGTCATCTGCATATCCAA
>SJYX01013616.1:26897-62297 GCA_006410675.1 Oreotragus oreotragus
GTTGGACTGTGAAGAAAGCTGAGTGCCAAAAAATTGATGCTTTTGATCTGTGGTATTGGAAAACACTCTTGAGAGTCCCTTGGACTGCAAGGAGATCCAACCAGTCCATTCTGAAGGAGATCAGTCCTGCGTATTCTTTGGAAGGAACGATGCTAAAGCTGAAACTCCAGTACTTTGGCCACCTCATGCATAGAGCTGACTCATTGGAAAAGACTCTGATGCTGGGAGGGATTGGGGGCAGGAGGAGAAGGGGACGACCGAAGATGAGATGGCTGGATGGCATCATGGACTTGATGGACGTGAGTCTGAGTGAACTCCAGGCGTTGGTGATGGACAGGGAGGCCTAGCATGCTGCGAATCCTATGGTTGCAAAGAGTCAGACACGACTGAACAACTGAACAGAACAGAACTGAACTGAACTGATGCTTTTAAATAGCTTTAAACCCAGTATAAATGCTATTAAATAGTTGCCAGTATGCATAATGTTCAAGTTTTGTTTGGAGAAATTTTCTAGAATTTTTAAAAATAATTTGGATCTGCAGTCACTTGAATCCATGGGTGGAGAACCTACAGATACAATTCTCTGCTTCAGAATATTGAAGCAGAGAGAATATTACCCAACTTATTCTAAGCAGTCAGCATTTCGCTAAAACCAAAACTTGTGACAAATGTAACAAGAAAACAAAACCATAGGTTAACATCTCTCATGTACATAAAATAAGTCCTCAACAAAATATCAGAATATTGATTTCAACAACATATAAAGAGGAATATATTACCAACAAGTGGTTTATCCTAGGTATGCAAGACTGGTTCAACATTAAAATATCCATTAACGTAATTCTTATTAACAAGCTGAAGAACAAACACATGATGATATGAGTCAATACAGGAAAAACATTTTACAAAATTCAACACCTATCCATGATAAAAATTCTCAGTAAAAAGAAATAAACTTCCTCAACTTGATAAGAAACACCTATGAAAAATCTAGTCTAACATTACAGTTCATGGTAAGAAACAAGAAGCTTTCCCACTAGTATCACGAATAAAGCAGGCTATCCCTTCTCTTCACTGCTTTTCAACATTGTGCTGGAAGTTCTAACTAATGTAATAAGATAATAAAAGGAAATAAAATGTATACATGCTTAGAATAAAAAAACGTGTTTTTGTTCACAGATGACATGGTGACGTTATCAATGCAGAAAATCCAAAGAATCAACCAAAAACACTCTTCAAAAAACTAGAACTTTATAGCCAAGTTGCTGATGTGAGGTTAATAAATAAAAGTTGATTCTTTTCCTATACATCAGCAGTGAACAAGTGCAAATTGAAATTAAGAACAGTATACTAAAAAATGAAATACTTAGGTATAAATCTAACCCAAAAAGTACATGGTCTATACAAGGTTAACTACAATATCCTGATAAAGAAATGAAAGGAGAATTAAATGAATTTTGATAGTTTACATTCATGAATAAAATGATTCAACTTTATCAAGATGTCTGTTTTTCCAGTTTGATAGGGATTTCCAATACAATCCCAATCAGAATCCCAGCAAGTAATTTTTTAAAAATATTGACAAAGTGATTCTAAAGCTTGTATATAGAGTCAAACGACCCATAGGACCCAAGACAATACTGAAGGAGGACTGATGCTATACGACTTCAACACATACTACACATTAATCAAGAATGTGACATGGGCAAAGAGTAGATAAATAAATTAATGGAACAGGATAGAGTTCAGAAATAGACTTATATAAATATAGTCAACTTTTCTCTGACAAAAAGCAAATGCAATACCATGTAGCAAAGATAGTCTAATCAACAAAGGATGATTGAACAACTGTCTATTCAAAAAAAAAAAAAAGGAACACAGATCCTGCACCCACAAAAATAAACTCAAAACAGATCACAGACTTAAATGTAAGATGCAAAATTATAAAACTTCTAAAAAGTAAATTAGGAGAAAACCTAAATGATCTTGGGTATGGTGATAACATTTTAGATTCAATTCTAGAGCCCTATCAGCATGGCACTATAAACATTCTGATTTTGGTCTTCTGGCCTCCAAAACTATTGAGAAAATGAATTTCTGTTGTCTTTGTTGTCTTAAGCCATCCAGTTTGTGTTATAACAACTAAGAATCTACCACCAGTCAGAGCAATTAGGAGTCTCTTAGTCATGTCTCTTAGGGCCTTGTAGATTACCTGTATTATGACAGTTCATTACCATTTGACTGTCTAAAATTACCCCTACCAGAGTATATCATAGTAGAAGGAACATTCTAGGAACATTCTAGGAACATTTTTGTAGACTTTCTTTTACATGCTGAATGAATGACTGCAAAATCAGAAGAAAAAAGAAAAGGAAAGGAAAAAATCTTCAATAAGTCTCTTAAATAATAATTGACATTTATCAAGGGGGTGTTTTGAGCAAACAATTCTTCTGTAACTTTACTTCCCTTATTTAACTCAATCTCCAAAGATGCCTGAGTTTAATTTCTCTTGAAAATAAGGAGATAATTACTACTTTACTTCCATGTTATATAGATGAGAAATTATGAAGCAAACTATATGCCTTGCAATGCTAGAGCCATTGAGACTTGAATCCAGACAGCAAGACTAGTGAGACTGAGCTCTGAATGGCTATATTATAAAGTATAACACTCTTTTTCTTATTAATTTCTCTGTATTCTCTGCACTAAATGTATGTTCCATAAAAACAGGAATTTTTGTCTCATACATTCACTTCTATAACCTCAAAACCTATATAAGTGCTTGACACATAGTAGGTGCTCAATAAATATTCAGTGAAAGAATAAATATGCATCGATTTATTAATTCTTTCACTGAATATTTATTGAGTACCTACTATGTGTCAAGCACTTAAGTCAACAGTCTTATAATGATATTCTAAGATTAATTAATAGAAATAAAATACTCTAGAGCTAAATGTATTTGAAAGGGTACCATTGCTTCTGGAAGTTTTTATATTATCTTAATGTTCAGGATCTAGTCAGCTCAAAAGGCTTAAATTCAAGTTGTATGTCAGCTACTTACTACATGATCTTCAAAAAGTCATTTCTCCAAGCTCTGTAAATAGAATGTACATTTCATGGAATTGTGAGAATTAAATGAGATATTGTACATCTTAATTCTTGTAAATTTTAAAATATCATGTGTTTCATAACTCAAAATTTTAAGTCATTTCCTTGTATTAGTTTTACAAGCCATAAGATTTACTTAGTTTCCTTTTACAAAATATTCTCAGTATCCTGACATATCTTTTTGCACAGAAAAATCTTGTTCTTCAGTTTTCATAATGACATTATCATGATCAGTTAACCAAAACTTGACTTATTCAGGAAGTCCTATAATAATCTTGTAACTACATAGATTATCACAGTAAGTAGAATAGTGGTCCAGAAAACTCAATGGTACCACATTTTTTGATATTGCAAAATGGTCTAACTCAGATTTATCCTTTTTCTGACTAGTGTAAAATTTTCATAAAGAATTAGCTAGTCAGAAATATTCTGTGGAAAACAAATATTATCCACTGATTTACAGAGTACACTGCATGAGACTAGAAACTAGATGTACAATTTATTATTTACAAAATGTTTCTTGTGAACAATTTATTATAACCAAATAAAACACAATTAGCTAGAATATCTGTCTGCTGCTGCTGCTGCTAAGTCATTTCAGTCATGTTCGACTCTGTGCGACCCCAGAGATGGCAGCCCACCACGCTCCCCCGTCCCTGGGATTCTCCAGGCAAGAACACTGGAGTGGGTTGCCATTTCCTTCTCCAATGCATGAAAGTGAAAAGTGAAAGTGAAGTCACTCAGTCGTGCCAGACATCACGACCCCATGGACTGCAGCCTACCAGGCTCCTCCATCCATGGGATTTTCCAGGCAAAAATACTGGAGTGGGTTGCCATTGCCTTCTCCAATCTGTCTGCTAGGACATGAAATTATTTATAATTATATCCAAATTGATTTCATATTTATGTTCAAACAGTGGAGAGAAGAACTTTGTTTTCAAATCCTATCTGTATGTCCCTAAGCAAATTAACTGATATATTTGAAACAGCATCCTAATATTCTTAGTGTAAGCATAATGATACCTATTTTGCAGGGAGTTTCTATAGATTAGATAAGGAAGTCGGGGAAGGCAATGGCACCCCACCCCAGTACTCTTGCCTGGAAAATCCAATGGATGGAGTAGCCTGGTGGGCTGCAGTCCATGGGGTCGCTAACAGTCGGACAGACTGAGCGACTTCACTTTCACTTTTCTCTTTCTTGCATTGGAGAAGGAAATGGCAACCCACTCCAGTATTCTTGCCTGGAGAATCCCAGGGATGGGGGAGCCTGGTGGGCTGCCGTCTATGGGGTCACACAGAGTCGAACACGACTGAAGTGACTTAGCAGCAGCAGCAGCAGCAGCAGATAAGGAAGTATATGTAGATGCACCTGTCATTGTAACTGTCCTCTAGATGTCATTCAAAGATATTCCTTTGCTTTCTCTCTCATTCACTATCTCAGTCTCTTTTAACATTTTATTTCAAATGTTAACTATATATTAATGGGTTAGTTTTGAAGTGATTTTAGTAACATTGTCTTTAGGGTGAAATAAGAATAAAATATGTGGCTAACAATAGTTTACCTTTCCCACATTCATCTTGACTACTACCATTTCCAATGCACATAATCTTATAGTTTTCAAGTAAACTTAATAGTTATAAGTAGTTTTACACATAACTTTGTCATTACAATATCATAGCACTGTGAAATATATATTTCACTACAAGATAAAGAAATCAAAATTAAAGATTTAATGAGAGAAAACACGTTGCAGTGAAATGAGTGAAGAGGCAATGGATATAAAGTGCTACTATATAAAGATGTGGTACTTTGTCAAAGAGAACATCTGCCACTGTGTCTGTTCGTTCTACACTTCAGGACTTTTTCATATGTGAAATAAATTATACAAATTTAGGTCATAAGTAACAAAAGTTTGAACAATATAAATGTTTAATTTTCTTTCTTCTTAAACAACAAGTAGACGTCTCTGGATTGGTGTGGAGTCTCCATGAGTTATCAGAAATACAGTCCTTAGCTTTCTTACCATTTTTAGCCCAGGAAGTTTCTTTCTAATGCAGTATTACAGTCATAGATGACTGTTGAGAAATCCTGTATGAATTCTGAGCACAGGTGGTTTCGGGAAGATGCCAGCACAGTACATGAACAATCTTAACATCCTTTCATTAGACTATGACCCAATAATTTCTTATCATACTTTACTGTCCACTTTGAATTACATAGGAAGATGGAAAATTATCATTTAACTGAGCACATTGCTCCCCAGATCATACCAGAATCCTGTTCAGAGGAAAAAATGTAAAATTGTTATTGTAAAGGCAAGATGACTCTCTGAGGATTGATGTTTATTTACTGGAAATGTAAGATATTACAGGGTTCGAAATAGTGACATAAGAAACTTCCATTAGTAGTATTAAGGGAAAGAATATGGACTATCACCCCAATCAGCCAAGTCAGGTACCACACTTCATTGATTTAGACTTCTTTCCATTACTGTGATTTATTATTCTCCACCATTTAAGCATCTTTAATGAAATTGACAGGAAAACTTCATTAACTTTCATTTAATTAACCTTATCTGATAATTAATAAAAAATGTTTCACCCTCCACTTATAATTACAGAATTAGATAATAAAGTTCACTCTAATTTTCATTATTCCATACCATCACAATTCAATTATTTATTAACTTCTAACAATATATATTTCAAACCCCGCTATAACACCAATATTTCTAGAACACGATTCAATTACTTAAAAGTTTGGTTCCCTTGTTTGATCTTTATTATGTTATGCCTAACCATTTCTACCTCAGCAATGCAAACGTGCTCAGTCATATCAGATTCTTTGTGACCCAATGGACTGTAGCTATGTAGGCTCCTCTGTCCACAGAATTTTCCAGGTAAAAATACTGGGGTGGGTTGCCATTTCCTCATATGGGGGATCCTCCCAACCCAGGTATCAAACTCCAATCTCTTGCATCTCATGGATTGGTAGGTGGATTCTTTACCATGGAGCTACCTGGGAAGCCCTGAAATAATGTGTACCATGAAGGAAATGTACATGGTACATGAGGACAGGGCACAAGCAAAATAAATCTACTTAAATGCAGAAATAAGAGAAAACAGAAAACCTATCCGAGGAGGTAACATTTAAGCCATGATTAGCTCAGCAGTATATTTATCTAATAATAACAATAGCCAAAGTATTAATAATAACAGCATTAGCTATCACTTATTGCTTCCTTACTGTCAGCTAGACATTTTATCATTAGTCCTTATAAAAAACTTAAGAGAGTACTGTGCTTAGTTGCTCAGTCACATCCAACTCTTTGCAATCCCATGGACTGTAGCCCATCACTATTATTGTCCTAATTATATAAATGAAGAAAGTTAAGGTTAGAGAAGTTAGGTTATCTGCCCAGGGTCATACATCTAGATAGAACTGGGGCTAAATTCTGAATATAGGAGGACCTATTCCCTTAAACACCACATATCATTTCTAAGTCCTGATGGCATTTAACCCCTACTCTTGGGCTTCCCTGGTGAATCAGTGGTAAAGAATCTTCCTGCAATGTGCGAGACCCAGAGTTTGGTCCCTGGGTTGGGAAGATCCCCTGGAGAAGGAAACAGCTACCCACTCCAGTATTCTTGCCTGGAAAATTCCACAGATGGAGAAGCCTGGTAGGCTACAGTCCATGGGGCCACAAAGAGACAGGACTGAGTGACTAACAGTTTCACTTTTACTTTCTAATTCTAGAACCACTATCTCCAGGTTTCAAGAGAAACAGGAATAATTATTAAATAATTATTAAATAATTATTCTCTAGGCCATACTGCTTTATCTTATTATTAGCAGTATGATAAAATATATGAAAATACCTGTAGACAAAGTCTATTATATTTATATTACACAGGGTAAAACGTACAACTTAGAAAATTCAAGACAAAGCAATTTTTATTGTAAATTTCATAACATATGAGGAAATATTAATTCTAATTAATAAATAATAATACTTCCAATGCAAAAATGGAAATATATTTGAACACATTTGAACAATGTATTTTTTAATTTGTTCATAGTAAATATCTTACAAAGTTATAGGTATTCAGTCGGTTAAGTTCAGTCACTTAGTGGTGTCCGACTCATTGCGACCTCATGAACCTCAGCACGCCAGGCCTCCCTGTCATCACCAACTTCCAGAGTCCACCCAAACCCATATCCATTGAGTCGGTGATGCCATAAAACCATCTAATCCTCTGTTATCCCCTTCTTCTCCTGCCCTCAATCTTTCCCAGCATCAGGGTCTTTTCCAGTGAGTCAGGTTTTCGCATCAGGTGGCCAAAGTATTGGAGCTTCAGCATCAGTCCTTCCAATGAACACCCAGGAGGATTGATCTCCCTTAGAATGGACTGGTTGGATCTCCTTGCAGTCCAAGGGACTCTCAAGAGTCTTCTCCAAACCACAGGTCAAAAGCATCAATTCTTCAGCACTCAGCTTTCTTTACAGTCCAACTCACACATCCATACATGACCAGTGGAAAAACCATAGCCTTGGCTAGACGGACCTTTGTTGACAAAGTAATGTCTCTGCTTTTGAATATGCTATCTAGGTTGGTCATAACTTTCCTTCCAGGGAGTAAGCGTCTTTTAATTTCAAGGCTGCAATCACCATCTGCAGTGATTTTGGAGGCCCAAAAAATAAAGTCTGACACTGTTTCCACTGTTTCCCCATCTATTTCCCATGAAGTGATGGGACCAGATGCCACGATCTTTGTTTTCTGAATGTTAAGCTTTAAGCCAAATTTTTCACTCTCCTCTTTCACTTTCATCAAAAGGCTCTTTAGTTCTTCTTCACTTTCTGCCATAAGGGTAGTGTCATGTGCATATCTGAGGTTATTGATATTTCTCCCGGCAATCTTGATTGTGTGAGGGCTTCCCTGGTGGCTCAGAGGTTAAAGCATCTGCCTGGAATGCAGGAGACCTGGGTTTGATCCCTGGGTCAGGAAGATCCTCTGGAGAAGGAAATGGCAACCCACTCCAGTACTCTTGCACCCATATATTTTAAGTAGAGCTTAATGGTATTAAAAAAGTATGAATACCTATATTTTTAAATTAATTTCAATGCATATCATCAGTTTTCTTATATCTTTGATACTTTCATTAACTTATTTTGATATGCCAATCAGTATCATAAATGTCCTTTGAGCCTTTTAATGTAATATCTGGATGGTAACTGAGCTGGATGGAAAAAATTCTTGCATCACAATCATTTTTCACTCAAAGCTATAAAAGCAGTATTTCATTTTTGTCCATAATTGGTTGTTTATACAAAGTTCTACCTTTATTTTACTTTCCTTTCAGTAAATTTATTTTTTACTCAGAATTTTTTACTAGTCTGTACTTTGAGTGTGTGTGTGTGTGTATGTGTGTACATCTGTGTGTTGCATTCTTTTTCTTTTAATTAGCTTTTAACATAGTGAAACCTGCCCAGAATCTGTCTGGTCTTTGTGAGATTTGGAATATGTTTAAGTGCTGCTGTTTTCTCCAATTAATATTTTTAATTAAAATTTCTATTTCATATTCTCATTTTCTTTATTGTTGTTATTGTTCACTTGCTAAATCATGTCTGACTCTTGACAACCCTGTGAACTCCAGGATGTCAGGCTCCTCTCTTCAGCCACTATCTCTGAGTTTGCTCAACTTCATGTCCATTGAGTCAGTGATGTTATCTAACCCTCTAGTGTCTGTTGTCCTGTTCTCCTCCTGCCCTCAATCTTTCCCAGCATCAGGGTCTTTTCCAGCTTGGCTCTTCACATCAGGTGGCCAAAACCAGCTTCAGCATCAGTCTTTCTAATGACTGTTCAGGGCTGATTTTCTTTAGGAGTGACTGGTTGGATCTCCTTGCAGTCTTCTCCAAGCACAAGTCAAAAGCATCATTTGCTCCGTATTCAGCCTTCTTTACCATCCAGCTCTCACATCCGTACCTGACTACTGGGGAAACCATAGCTTTGACTATACAAAACTTTGTTGGCAAAGTGATGTCTCTACTTTTTAATATACTGCCTAATTTGCAATAGGTTTCATTCCAAGGAGCAAGTGTCTTTTAAATTCCACGGCTGCAGTCAACATCCACAGTGATTTTGGAGCTCAAGAAAATAAAATCTGCCACTGCTTCCACTTTTCCCCCTTCTATTTGCCATGACACGATGGGAATGGATGCCATGATCTTATTTATTTCAATGCTGAATTTTAAGCCAGCTTTTCTCTCTCCTCTTTCACCCTCAACAAGAGGTCATTTTAGTTCCTCTTCACTTTGTGACATTAGTGTGGTATCTGAGTTTGTCGATATTTCTCTTGGCAATCTTGATTCCAGCTTGGGATTCATTCAGCCTAGCATTTTGAATGATGTACTCTGCATATAATTTAAACAAGCAGTATGACACTATACAGCTTTGTCATACTCCTTCCCCAATTTTAAACCAGTCTGTTGTTACATGTCTGTTCCAAACTGTTGCTTCTTGTCCTGCATTCATGTTTTTCAGGAGATAAGTAAGGTGGTCTGGTATTCCCACCTCTTGAAGAATTTTCCACAGCTTATTGTGATCCACAGGATGGTGGCAATTTAATCTCTGGTTCCTATGACTCTTCTAAACCCAGCTTGTATGTGTGGAAGTTGTCGGTTCATGTACTGCTGAAAGCTAGCTTGAAGAATTTTGAGAATTACCTTGCTAGCATTTGAAATGAGTGCAATTGTGCAGTAGTTTGAATACTCTGGCATTGCCCTCCTTTGGGGGTGGAATGAAAAACTGGCCTTTTCCAATCTTGTAGTCATTGCTAAGCTTTCCAAGTTTGCTAACATACTGATTGCAGCTCTTTAACAGAATCATCTTCTGGATTTGAAATAGTTTAGCAGAAATTCCATCATTTCCACTAGTTTTGTTCATAGTAATACATCCTAAGGTCTACATGACCTCACACTTAAGGATATCCAACTCTAGATGAGTGGCCACACAATTGTGGCTGTCAGGGTCATTAAGATCTTTCTTGTATAATTCTCTCTATTCTTGCCACCAATTCTTAATCTCTTCTGCTTCTGTTAGGTCCTTGCCCTTTCTGTCCTTTATCATGCCTATCTTTGCATTAAATGTTCCCTTGATATCGCCTGTTTTCTTGAAGAGGTCTCTAATCTTTCCCATTGTATTGTTTTCCTTGATTTCTTTGAAATTTTTAAGAAGGCCTTCTTATCTCTCCTTGCTTTTCTCTAGAATTCTGCATTGAGTTGGGTATAGCTTTCCCTTTCTCCCTTGCCTTTCACTTCTCTTCTTTCCTCAGCTATTTGTAAGGCCTCCTCAGACACCTACTTTGCTTTTCTCTATTTCTTTTTCTTTGGAGTAGTTTTGGTCACTGCCTCCTGTACAATGTTACAAACCTCAGTCCATAGTTCTTCAGGCACTCTGTCTATGAGGTATGTTCCCCTGAATCTATTCATCGCCTCCATTGCATAATCATAAGGAATTTTATTTAGGTCATACCTGAATGGCTTAGTGCTTTTCGCTATTTAATTTAAGCCTGAATTTTACAATAAAGAGTTCATGATGTGAGCTACAGTCAGCTCCAGGTCTTGTTTTTACTGACTGTACAGAGCTTCTCTATCTTTGGCTGAAAAGAACATAATCAATCTGATTTGGGCACTGATCATATTTTGATGCCCTTGGGTAGGGTCTCTTTTGAGTTGTTGGAAACAGGTGTTTGCTATGACCATTGTGCTTCCTGGACAAAACTCTGTTAGCCTTTGCCCTGCATTATTTTTTACTCCTAGGCTAAATTTGCTTGTTATTCTGGGTATCTCTTGAATTCTTATCTTTGCCCTCCAATCCCCTAAGATGAAAAGGACAGCCTTTCTTGGTGTTAGTTCTAGATGGTCTTATAGGTCTTCATAGAACTGGTCAACTCAAACTTCTTTGGCATCAGTGGTTGGGGCATAGACTTGGATTGCTGTGATGCTGAATAGTTTGCCTGGAAATGAACTAAGATCATTCTATCATTTTTGAGATTGCACCCAAGTACTGCATTTCAGACTCTTTTGTTGATGGTGAGGGCTACTCCATTTCTTCTAAGGGATTCTTGACCACAATAGTAGATATAATGGTCATCTGAGTTAAATTTACCCATTACCATCCATTTTAGTTCATTTTAGTTCACTAAGATGTCAGTGTTTAATCTTCCCATCTCCTGCTTGATAACATTCACTTAACCTGGATTCATGGACCTAATGGGGTTTCCCATGTGGTGCTAGTGGTAAAGAACCTGCCTGTTAATGCAGGAGATGTAAGAGATGCAGATTCCATCCCAGCATTGGGAAGATCCCCTGGAAGAGGGCATGGCAATTCACTCCAGTATTCTTACCTGGAGAATCCCAAGGACAGAGGAACCTGGCAGGCTATGGTCCATAGGATCTCAAAGAGTTGGACATGACTGAAAAACTTAGCACCAGCAGCACAGACCTAACATTCCAGGTTTCTATGTAGCATTGTTCCTTACAGCATTGAACTTTACTTTTGCTTATTACGTAATAGCTAATATTTATGTCTTCATGATTTGTTCTCTATTGTCCACTATCTCCACTCTACTTTTTTCACTATTCTTCATTTTCTATGTATTTTAGAAGTGTTTCCCAAGTTTATTGTGTATTCTTAGTTTGCTTTTTACTGCCCAAGTTTGTTTCTGCATTTTGGGCCTCATTATTCTTTCCCATAACTTAATCCTTGTTTCCTTTTATTTTGCGCCATTGTTGTGTGAAAATAGGAAGGCAATCTTGATCATGGTTAAACAAAGAGATTCTGAATCCATCTGCACTTACAATTTGTATGATAGGGATAGATACCAAACTTCTCTGTATAACAATTTCCCATATGTAAAACAGAAGACTTAATAGTAATTTAAGAGTAGCTGAAGATAATTTAACTAATATATATAAAGCTATTAGAAGAAAACCTGGCATGCTGTATTATATATAAATGTGCTATCATTAATAGATACAATGTACCATAGTTTCTGACTGAAAATATTAAATTGTTCATATTTAATATTTACTTCAGTCAGTTCAGTTGCTCGTTGTGTCTGACTCTTTGTGACTCCATGACTGCAGCATGCCAGGCCTCCCTGTCCATCACCAATTCCCAGAGTTTACTCAAACTCATTGAGCTGATGATGCCATCCAACCATCTCATCTTCTGTCATCCCCTTCTCCTCCTGTCTTCAATCTTTCCCAATAACAGTGTCATTTCAAATGAGTCAGCTCTTCCCATCAGTGGCCAAAGTATTGGAGTTTCAGCTTCAACATCAGTCCTTCCAAGGAACACTCAGAACTGATTTCCTTTAGGATGGACTGGTTGGATCTCCTTGCAGTCCAAGGAACTCTCAAGACTCTTCTCCAACACCACAGTTTAAAAGCATCAGTTCTTCGGTGCTCAGCTTTCTTTATAGTCCAACTCTCACATCCATACATTACCACTGGAAAAATGATACCCCTGACCAGACGGACCTTTGTTTGCAAAGTAATGTCTCTGCTTTTGAATATGCTGTCTAGGTTGGTCATAACTTTCCTTCCAAGGAGTAAGTGTCTTTTAATTTCATGGATGCAATCACCATCTGCAGGGATTTTGGAGCCCCCCAAAATAAAATCTGACACTGCTTCCACTGTTTCCCCATCTACTTCCCATGAATTGATGCAACCAGATGCCATGATCTTAGTTTTCTGAGTGTTGAGCTTTAAGCCAGCTTTTTACATTCCTCTTTCACTTTCAAATTCGCTTTCTGTCATAAGAGTGGTGTCATCTGCGTATCTGAGGTTATTAATATTTCTCCCAGCAATCTTGACTCCAGCTTATGCTTCACCCAGCCCAGTGTTTCTCATGATGTACTCTGCTTATATTTACTTATATACGTATATGCTTATATTTACTTATATTTCCTGAAATAACAATTCTTGAGAAAGACGTTATAAATAGTGTATTTAGAACTGTTCCTTTTCTTTTAAAATTGAATAATGTTTTCATTATGCCACATAAATGCTTTTTTTAAGGACCTCTAGCCAATCTGGATTTAGAAGACATAAGGAAACCTGCTAAATTGGTTTATAAAATCAAACCCAGTATTAAGAATATACAGAGACTCTTCACAGAAGGAGACTTACTTGAACCTCAGGTCCCACATTATCCATCCTTTTTTATATACTCAGTGAGAGCCCCTACTTTCAAATGCCTAACAGATTTGTTGTTGTTCAGTCACCTAGTTGTGTCTGACTCTTTGTGACCCCATGGCTGCAGCATGCCAGGCCTCTCTGTCCCTCACCATATCCCAAAGTTTACCCAAGTTCATGTCCATTGCATCGGTGATGCCATCCAGCCATCCCATCCTCTGTTGTCCCCTTCTCCTCCTGCCTTCAATCCTCCCCAGCATCAGGGTATTTTACAGTGAGTTGTCTTTTCATATCAGGTGGCCAAAGTATTCGAGCTTCAGCTTCAGCATCAGTCCTTCCAATGAATATTCAGGGTTGATTTCCTTTAGGACTGACTGGTTGGATCTCCTTGCATTCCAAGGGACTCTCAAGAGTCCTCCACACCATAGTTCAAAAGCATCAGTTCTTCAGTACTCTGCCTTCTTTATTTTTCAGCTCTCACAACCATATGTGACCACTGGGAAGACCATAGCCTTGACTATATGAACCTTTGTCAGCAGAGTAATGTTTCTGCTTTTCAACACACTGTCTAGGTTTGTCATAGCTTTCCTGCCAAGAAGCAAACATGTTCTGATTTCAAGGCAGCAGTCACCATCTGCAGTGATTTTAGAGCCCCAAAATAGGAAATCTGTCACTACTTCCACATTTTTCCCCTCTATTTGCCATGAAATTGTGGGGCCAGATGACATAATCTTAGTTTTTTTCATATTTAGTTTTAAGCCAGCTCTTTCACTCTCCTCCTTCACTCTTATCCATAGGCTTTTCAGTTCCTCTTCATTTTCTGCCATTAATGTGGTATCATCTGCATATCTGAGGCTGTTGATGTTTCTCCCACCTATCTTGATTTCAGCTTGTGACTCATCCAGCTTGGCATTTCTCATGATGTGTTCAGTGTAGAGATGAAACAAACAGGATGACAGCAGACACCTGTCCTACTCCTTTCTCAATCTTGAACCAACCAGTTGTTCCATACAGGGTTTCTTCTTGGCCCACAGCCAGGGTTCTCAGGAGACAGGTAAGATGGTTTTGTATTTCCATCTCTTTAAGTGCTTGCCACAGTTTATTATGATCCACACAGTCAAAAGCTTTGATACAGTCAATGAAACAGAGGTACACGTTCTTCTGGAATTCCCTAGCTTTCTCTATGATCCATTGAATGTTGGCAATTTGATCTCTGGTTCCTCTGCCTTTTCTAAACCCAGCTTGAACATTTGGAAGTTCTTGGTTTGCATAATGTTGAAGCCTAGCATAAAAGATTTTAAGGATGACATTACTAGCAGGGGAGATGAGTGTAATTGTCTGATGGTTAGCACAATCTTTAGTACTACCCTTCTTGGGAATTGGGACAAGTGTCAAGTGTTATTCTAGGTACTGATGTTCCTCTTTCTTGGAGCTTAAATGTTAAAGTTTGGCGAGAAAGGTGATGACGATACATTTTCATCATTGATAAGTGCTACAAAAATATAAGGCCAGGAAATGGAATACAGAATGATGCTAGGGGCCCAGTTGACCACTTTAGAAAAGATGATCATGAAGAAATGATGATCAAGAAAAAATGTCTTGAAAAAGCATCAGTTGACTCAATAACTGAATAACAAGGAGTAGTCAAATTATGGAAACATCTCTGGAGAGGACCTTTAAGCTTCTGATATGAAAATGAGCCTGTGGAGCTTACAAAAGCAAAAGAAAGCCAGTATGACTCTCAAAATGGTCAAGGGAAAGACTTTACATGATGTCAAAAAAGATGTTGAAAAGGAAAAATCATGTTGCAAATTGTAGATAAAGACAAAAAAATTGTATATTTTGAAATCCTATGGGAATTTGATGCAGAATATGACTATGTCTATTATAGAGAATATAAGTGCAAGTATCAGTTCAATTCAGTCGCTCAGTCATGTCTGACTCTTTGCAACCCCATGAACTGCAGCACGCCAGGCCTCCCCATCCATCACCAACTCCCAGAGTTCACTCAGACTCACGTCCATCGTGTCAGTGATACCATCCAGCCATCTCATCCTCTGTTGTCCCCTTCTCCTCCTGCCCCTAATCCCTCCCAGCATCACAGTCTTTTCCAATGAGTCAACTCTTCACATGAGGTGGCCAAAGTACTGGAGTTTCAGCTTTAGCATCATTCCTTCCAAAGAAATCCCAGGGTTGATCTCCTTCAGAATGGACTGGTTGGATCTCCTTGCAGTCCAAGAGACTCTCAAGAGTCTTCTCCAACACCACAGTTCAAAAGCACCGATTCTTCGGCGCTCAGCTTTCTTCACAGTCCAACTTTCACATCCATACCTGTCTCTTATACACATCTAGATGTGTATAAGAGACAGGGTAAAGACAGAGGCAGAGACTGGAGTGATGCCTCTACCAGCCCAGGAACGCCAAGGATTGCCAGAAACTCCCAGAAGCTGGGAGNCTCACATCCATAGATAACCACAGGAAAAATCATAGCCTGGACTAGACAGACCTTAGTTGGCAAAGTAATGTCTCTGCTTTTGAATATACTATCTAGGTTGGTCATAACTTTTCTTCCAAGGAGTAAGCGTCTTCTAATTTCATGGCTTCAGTCACCATCTGCAGTGATTTTGGAGCCCAGAAAAATAAATTTGACACTGTTTCCACTTTTTCCCCATCTATTTCCCATGAAGTGATGGGACCGGATGTCATGAAATTCATTTTCTGAATGTTGAGCTTTAGGCCAACTTTTTCACTCTCCACTTTCACTTTCATCAAGAGGCTTTTTAGTTCCTCTTCACTTTCTGCCATAAGGGTGGTGTCATCTGCATATCTGAGGTTATTGATATTTCTCCGTACGGATACATATAAAAGCATTAGGAAGAATGTTACTGCAGCTGAAATAAGAGATGGTAATGCAGATGGGTGGTAATAAAAAATATTGGGGGATAAGTTATGAACCAATAGAAATTTAAATGGAACTCATATGGGAGGCAAAGGAAAGAGAAGAATTAGTACTGACTCATATAAACATACACATAGATACATACATATATATGCACACACATAGATACATATATATATAATGGATATATGTATATATAGATAGGTATACATATGTACACATAAGCACATTTCTATTATATATATTCATGCTCCACTTTTCAAAATTCTGATCAAGTTCTATGTTCTGTAAGAGAACCCCAATACAGAAATATAATAGAAGTCCAAGTTTCAGATGACTAAGACCTGAAATAGGGTCAGGAAAGAAAGAATTGAAAGTAAAATACAACTGCTAAAGAACGAAGGAAAAATCATCAGGAAATAGTGAATGATTATACTGCAGATTGGCTGATTGGATCGAAGAAAAATACAAAGCTGAGTCCAAGATTTAGAGGCTGTATGCTTTGAAGAATAGTGCTATCATTAAGAGAAATAGGCAAGCCAAGACTAGGTGCCAGTTTGGGGGGAAAGGTCATAAGTCTTGCTTTAGACATGTTGAGTAACAGAGATAAGCAAGTGGAAATTCCTCGTGTTTTGGGGGATGTGATACCATCTTGAACGAGAGAAAAAGACTGTAGATATAGACTGGAGAGTATTTGGATGAAGCTATGCAGATAAATGCAGAGAAGGCAACGGCAACCCACTCCAGTACTCTTGCCTGGAGAACCCCATGGATGGTGGAGCCTGGTAGGCTACAGTCCATGGGGTTGCTGAGTCAGACACGACTGAGCGACCTCACTTTCACTTTTCACTTCATACATTGGAGAAGGAAATGGCAACCCACTCCAGTGTTCTTCCCCGGAGAATCCCAGGGACGGCGGAGCCTGTTAGGCTGCTGTCTATGGGGTCGCACAGAGTCAGACACCACTGATGCAACTTAGCAGCAGCAGCAGCAGCATGCAAATAAATGAGGTCTCTATAAGAAAAAAACAAAGAAAAGATCAAGGAACAAAGACAACCTTTCTAAAAGTACTTTGCCTCCTCCCTTCCTGTTTATTTTTAAGAGGTTTTAAATATCTAAGAGTAAATAAAGGAGTAAATCTGTCATGGGTTAGGCATTTTTAAAGTCCTGTTTCTAATTTTTGCCTAAAGCATAACTAGCACCAAATTCATATTTTTTTTTTTTTTTGCAGAGAATATACACGTGTTCCCCATCCTGAACCCCCTCCCTCCTCCCTTCCCGTACCATCCCTCTGGGTCGTCTCGGTGCACCAGCCCCAAGCATCCATATTCTTTAGAAGTAAGAATGAGACAAGACATGGGAATGGATTTCTCTTGGTAATTTCAATGAGGGCAAGTTGTGTTTTAGATTTTTCTTTTATTTAAGGCATTTATATGTAGCACATGTGCTTTGAAGTCCATTTCTCTGCAACAGCAACTTGTAATGGGGGAACTAAACTGGTGTACAAAATTTGATATGAATTATTACCTTTTTCTCAAAATAAAAGGATGTAGACATTAATGGTCTTCTGTCAGAAAGAATTACAATATGTATTCTTTACTGCAGTAAATTCAGGAGTTTTATATTAGCTTACCTTACCTTCTTCAACAGTTTTGTAAAAATGTTAGCCATCCTTCAAATTTATGGTTTTCAGTAATACTGTCTTGATCTCTCAAAAATGATGGTGGTGGAAGAAATCAATAGAGATAATCTGTCCTATATGCTACCTTATAAACTGAAATCTCTCAGATAATGAGTATTTACTGTGTGGATCTCAAATTTTACAGTACATCAGACTTTTTCATAATGTTCCTTCAAAATACAGATTCTGGAGCTCTGGACCCAGAGATCTTGACTCAGAAGCCTGGAGTAAGGCAGGAATCTGCATTTATCACAAGCACCCCAGTTGATGGACTGCTGCTGCTGCTGCTAAGTTGCTTCAGTTGTGTCCAACTCTGTGTGACCCCATAGATGGCAGCTCACCAGGCTCCACTGTCCCTGGGATTCTCCAGGCAAGAACACTGGAGTGGGTTGCCATTTCCTTCTCCAATGCATTAAAGTGAAAAGTGAAAGTGAAGTCGCTCAGTCCTGCCAGACTCTTAGCCACCCCATGACTACCCTTTACTAAACACTGAGTTTTACATCTTCACAAGTTGTGTAACATTGTATCCAACGATGTAAATGAATAGGTATTTTTGTTTAAAGGTCAATTCTGCAAAGATTTTTCTACTTTAGCTGGGTGAGAGAAACCTAGGCTGGATTAAAGGCCTCTAGTTGAGTTCCTTCTATAATTTTCTTAAAATAGAGGTTATCATCCTAATATGCGCTTTGTTTAAGAGAGAATCTAAATTACCTTCACCTTCATAGGACAGCACAACCTAGTTTCTTCTTCACATGACTCATTTTTTCAGACATTCATTAAATTTCTCAAAAATTTCCACTTTCTTGATTATTATAATATTTGCACAATTTTGCCATGGAATTACTTTTAACCCCTTTAACACTGCTTTTCACAGGTGATGATATGTCTGATCTTGTATTTTAAAGTTACAAACATGATAGAATACCTGGCCAATGGTTAGTACCAAATGAATATTATTATCTCTAAATCATTTTTGTTTACTTGAACCAAGATTTTATATATATAAAATATTTAGAGTAATAGCAATCTTTTATAATTAATATTCATAAACCTATCATTTACTACTAAAGATTTAGGCTGTGTGGAGATTTTAAGTCTACTCTAGTTTTAAAATATTCAGTAACCATTACAGGAAATAGGTTGATAAAAAAGAATATCAGTCTCCTAGCAAACTTTTCTGTAAGGCTTTTAAAAAGTCTTCTTAGAAATCTATTCTTTCAAAATCATACCTCTCACAAAGAAAACCAAATTGAGCTAGTCTCTGGCAGCTCTCTGAAGCTGTTAAGCAACGACGTGAGAAGAAGTGTGATTTTGGAAAGTCAGAGAAACTTGTATTTGACATAACCTAAATTCATTTAGAGATGCTCTGAGTGAATAGTTGAATTTAACTGGCATTTGAAATTTTGAAAAAAAATTCTGACTTTGAGTTAAGTTACTGAAGGATTTAATTCACACCTCTTTGTGGTCTGTATATTTTACCCCTAATTGAAGCAAGCCTACAAAATTTCTAATACAAGAATAGTGCACTGAAATAGTAGACAAATGATCAGTTGTATTTGAGATCTTTCATAGCAACTGAAATGCATCCTGTGGAAACCCTGCACAATTGGTGGTAAACCTATGTTGCTAAGAATAACTCGTACGGGCCTAAACTTATTTCAGAGATTTTGAATATTTTATGTAAAAAATCTCAACCTTCAGTCCCTGCTTACTTTGCTTCCAGAAGCTTCTATTTATGTTTAGAAGAACAATACACTTCAAAGAAATGCTGAGATTATATGGCAGGGGATAAAACTGAGCCACCTGTTTATGATACGCTATTTATTAGCCAGTACTGTCAGGAAACTTACAGCCAAGTGAAATAGGAAGGTTTTATTTTTAATAAATTTTTGAGTTGTCTATGGATTCTTAGAGCACTTTACTTTTACCGAAAAGTTTTCCATAAGAATACAGTAAAAACCTAAACTTCATCCACGAGACCTAATGAGAAAGTTTAATTTCATATATGACTATATGATACCTAATATTAATAGTAAACTGTAGATGTATAGTCTATAAGGATAACCTATTATTTTGGAACCTCACACTTCATGCAGCTATAAAATTTAAAGAGGTAAATAATATGAAGAATTTATATTCATCCTTAAGTATAATATAAAATAATTATTTCATATTGCTTTAAAAAGCTTTGTCTGATGTATTGCTGATCCTGCTCATAGCACCAATTGTCTCGCTGCATCTCACTGTTCTCTGAACCCATGGTAAGCAAGGCGCGAGCTAAAAGGCTGGAAAAAAATGGAAGGAGCCGTAGGACCTGCAGATGTGTCTATTCGCTCCTGGCTGGTGTAGCAGCTGTAACGGCAGATATAACATAACACAACATAACCGCACACAAACCCTTCAGGGCTTTTTCCAGGTGGAGCTTATATCTCAAAAGTAGCCCATGGCCAAGTAGGTACATCGTGACGTGCATGCGCAATGCTGTATGTGAGCTTAGCTGTCACCTGGGGCGAGAGGATGTGAGAGCCCAGAGGTAAGAGAGCCTGACTGGCGCCATGTTGTTAATTTCCCTACACCTGATTATTAAATTTTAGTAAATTATGTGTTTATACATTGTCTAGAGTCCAGTTAACCTCTGAAATATATTTTAGAAATAAAATCATTGAATTAATTTCATAGGATAAAGGGAATAAGTCTCACAATGAAAAAAAAAAATTCTCCCGATGACATATTGTCCTCTTCCTTGACAGAAATCAGTATCTGTACGCAGGTCTCTTCCTATTCTCTGTTGTAGAAGGATATAAATCTCTAGATCCACAAACTGGCTCTTATTCATATGGTACTGCCTCACAGCTATGCACTCTAATTAGTCAAGGTCATTTAAATACATTTTGCATGAAGTACCTAAAGCTCAATGTGCCATTTTGTGTATTTATCAAATTACTAATCAATATGCTATACCACAGCTACCACCAGCCTTCAGCTACTAGAGGATGTTACATGAATTAAAATTGTTCCAGGCTGTCATCTGCATAAACAAAATTAGTGTCTGCCATTATTTTTCATAATAGAGAGCAATGGAATGCATTCTAAATAAAAACGAATTGCCTTCAGTATTTTACATAAGCCTAAAATGCTTCATTTTAAACTTTTAACAAACGTAGTATTAAACTGGCTTCGATTTCACTTTTTCTCTCCAACGTATTACCTCCACTCTATTGGTAAAGTAATTTATTCCATCTTCTGTGAGTGCTGGGATCTTATTTGCCAGCATATTTATCTTCCCTGCCACTGCACTGTCATTCATCTGCAATCTCTACAAAGGACCAGACCTGTGCCGAATTGCAATTAGGATTGATTCAACTAAATCCAGGCCACAGAACTGATGTTGACAGGGTGACCTCAAGAGAATTTAAGACACTAGGTTAGAAAACACACACACAAACCCACACGCACACAATTTAGTTCAGAGATTCATTAGGTTTATCACGTACTTTTAAAAATTTGGACCAGAACAGACTTTAAAAAAAAAAAAATCAGTACTATAATGAAAAAGTTAACTGCTTCTCAGCAATTTTAAAAACGTAAAAAGAGAAATTTCTTGGAAATCTCCATTTCGAGGCTTAAGGGGCAGTTTGTAGAGAAGAGAAACCTAACTTCCACTGAGATTGTGTGTCTTGAGCTTTCTCCTGGATCTATGCAGAAGTGAAATAAATGCAAAGCAATACAGATAAAGCTGCTCTGATCTCATGTCTTTGTTGTGACAGGTCTTCAGTAGTTCCATGATGAACACCAAAAGAGCATCACCCGGGTGTCAGCTTAGAAGTATTCTAATAGAAGTTCTGTTGAGTGTTTTGGTTGAGTGTTTTTGTTTGTTTGTTTCTGGTTTCAAATGGCAGTAGTTGTAAGCAGAAGCAATAATCTAAGAATTTCCCTGACCTATTGTATATAACAAGTCTTATCAATTCTGAGGTTCTACACTTTACGTTAGGAGTCATCTATTATAGATGCCCTGTCCTCATTCTTGTTACATAGTAGAAGGAAGGAAAGTTTTCCATCAGGGAATGAGTCAAACTTACTCTGTAAAGCAGAAAGGAAATTGGAAACAGATAATAACAGTAGCTGAGTAATCTTCTCTAAGTAGATTTTCTTTACATTTTTCTCTCCGGAGACTGAATTTTGCTCTCCCAAAGGGATAATGTGGGATGGGTAAGAACAATCTGATTTAATCTAATAAGGGAAATGAGAACATTGCAGAAAGCAAAATTCAATAAAGGAAAATCAAACTGAGCAAAGGAGAGGATTATGTAGTTTGGTTAATAGAATGGGGGATGTGGTGTCAAAACTCCTTCATTCTTTTTCTCTGCTTAACCAAATCACTTCAAGGAAAAAAGGTTAGAAAAAGAAAAAGATCTCCCTCCTCAACTGAGTGAAAGTCTATCAAAAAAGTGTCATAATGGGAATTAAGATTTTAAATTTTAAAAAGTGCACTGAAATTAATTTTGGTAGTGAAATAATAATGAATTCCACTCTCCCAACATGAAGACCAGATTTTTACCTTCTTATAGTATGAACTGTAATAACAATCTATACCATCTTTCTATACTGGGTCAAGAAAATACCTAAAAGGGCAGCTGACTTTTCCATACAATTCTTGGAATTGTGCATAAGAATGCAAGAAGGAAAAAGTAAAGTTTCATCCAGTATCTCTAAGATATTTTTGGTATGGGTTTACTGAAATCTTAGTTTTCAGACCTTTAAGCAAAGGACAAACTCTACCATTTATCTCATATGCACAATAATACCACACATATAAATACCTTTTGGATAAATAATGAGGTAGATTATCTATGAGTTATATAGCTATCTATATTAATTGAAAAGCATGATATTATTTATTATCATACTGCTTTTCATATTTTATTACCACCAATCAGAAAAAGTGTCTTGTAAATACATAAGAAACTTTTGTTCATGTTATTGATCCTTTGATATCCAAAGTAGCAAAAGAAGGAAAATATAAAACATTAGTAAGTTCTAAGTATTCTTAGTAGCAGTTGGGGCATTATGACCCTACTTACAAATGAAAACTATTTCTTATTTCTGTTTATAACTATTAAACTGCTCATAAAGTATTCAGAACCTCCGGTAGAAATTAGAGAGTAGTTACGACATTCAGGCGGTTAGTTAGAAAGAGAGAAGAAAAAAAAAAAAAAGGCTTCATGAAGTATTTGTGGCAGTAAAGCACTAAACCATCTAAGTTTGATTCTCAATTTTATCACAGAAGCTGTTTCATTACTATGAAACAGCTAAGTAGGTAAGTAAGTCACATTAACCAAACTCCGAAAATATTGATTCATACACCTGATTGTGACTTTTTTTTCCACTGAGATTATGGAATATATATTTCTAGTTACCAAAATACCTCAGTATAATTTTCTATGACACTATTCTAAAAATTAAGACCCCTGAAAAAAAAAAATCAAACTTAGAACTATAAAGTAGTTATGTGTGTAGAAAGTCAGGACAAAAGGCAGTCTAACCACTTTGCCTGCTATTTGAGCCCATCTGTGGTGGTAAAGCCTGGAGATTTTTAATGCTGGTGTCAATCAGGCACAGGAGCTGAATAAATGTTGAAAAGCTCTTATTACCCACTTCCAATATTTCTTATTACTCAACAGTATCTTTTGTTATTCGAACACTTTCATATAAAGAACATGTTTTCATTAGAGATTTTTTAAATTAATTACACTTTAAGTGTGTCTTTTTTTCACAGACATAGTTTAAATCCCTCAGTTCAGTTCAGTTTAGTTCAGTTCAGTCGCTCAGTCATGTCCGACTCTTTGCGACCCCATGAATCGCAGCACACCAGGCCTCCCTATCCATCACCATCTCCCGGAGTTCACTCAGACTCACGTCCATCGAGTCCGTGATGCCATCCAGGCATCTCATCCTCTGTCGTCCCCTTCTCCTCCTGCCCCCAATCCCTCCCAGCATCAGAGTCTTTTCCAATGAGTCAACTCTTCGCATGAGGTGGCCAGAGTATTGGAGTTTCAGCTTTAGCATTATTCCTTCCAAAGAAATCTCAGGGTTGATCTCCTTCAGAATGGACTGGTTGGATCTCCTTGCAGTCCAAGGGACTCTCAAGAATCTTCTCCAACACCACAGTTCAAAAGCATCAATTCTTCGGCGCTCAGCCTTCTTCACAGTCCAACTTTCACATCCATACATGACCACAGGAAAAACCATAGCCTTGACTAGGCGGACCTTAGTCGGCAAAGTAATGTCTCTGCTTTTGAATATACTATCCAGGTTGGTCATAACTTTTCTTCCAAGGAGTAAGCGTCTTTTAATTTCATGGCTGCAGTCACCATCTGCAGTGATTTTGGAGCCCAAAAAAATAAAGTCTGACACTGTTTCCACTGTTTCCCCATCTATTTCCCATGAAGTGATGGGACCGGATGCCATGATCTTCGTTTTCTGAATGTTGAGCTTTAAGCCAACTTTTTCGCTCTCCTCCTTCACTTTCATCAAGAGGCTTTTTAGCTCCTCCTCACTTTCTGCCATAAGGGTGGTGTCATCAGCATATCTGAGGTTATTGATATTTCTCCCGGCAATCTTGATTCCAGCTTGTGTTTCTTCCAGTCCAGCGTTTCTCATGATGTACTCTGCATATAAGTTAAATAAGCAGGGAGACAATATACAGCCTTGACGTACTCCTTTTCCTATTTGGAACCAGTCTGTTGTTCCATGTCCAGTTCTAACTGTTGCTTCCTGACCTGCATACAGATTTCTCAAGAGGCAGGTTAGGTGGTCTGGTATTCCCATCTCTTTCAGAATTTTCCACAGTTTATTGTGATCCACACAGTCAAAGGCTTTGGCATAGTCAATAAAGCAGAAATAGATGTTTTTCTGGAACTCTCTTGCTTTTTCCATGATCCAGCGGATGTTGGCAATTTGATCTCTGGTTCCTCTGCCTGTTCTAAAACCAGCTTGAACATCAGGGAGTTCACGGTTCACATATTGCTGAAGCCTGGCTTGGAGAATTTTGAGCATTACTTTACTAGCGTGTGAGATGAGTGCAATTGTGCGGTAGTTTGAGCATTCTTTGGCATTGCCTTTCTTTGGAATTGGAATGAAAACTGACCTTTTCCAGTCCTGTGGCCACTGCTGAGTTTTCCAAATTTGCTGGCATATTGAGTGCAGCACTTTCACAGCATCATCTTCCAGGATTTGAAACAGCTCAACGGGAATTCCATCACCTCCACTAGCTTTGTTCTTAGTGATGCTTTCTAAGGCCCACTTGACTTCACATTCCAAGATGTCTGGCTCTAGATTAGTGATCACATCCTCATGATTATCTGGGTCGTGAAGATCTTTTCTGTACAGTTCTTCTGTGTATTCTTGCCACCTCTTCTTAATATCTTCTGCTTCTGTTAGGTCCATACCATTTCTATCCTTTATCGAGCCCATCTTTGCATGAAATGTTCCCTTGGTATCTCCAATTCTCTTGAAGAGATCTCTAGTCTTTCCCATTCTGTTGTTTTCCTCTATCTCTTTGCATTGATTGCTGAAGAAGGCTTTCTTATCTCTTCTTGCTATTCTTTGGAACTCTGCATTCAGATGCTTATATCTTTTCTTTTCTCCTTTGCTTTTCGCCTCTCTTCTTTTCAGTGCTATTTGTAAGGCTTCTCCAGACAGCCATTTTGCTTTTTTGCATTTCTTTTCCATGGGGATGGTCTTGATCCCTGTCTCCTGTACAATGTCACGAACCTCATTCCATAGTTCATCAGGAACTCTGTCTATCAGATCTAGGCCCTTAAATCTATTTCTCACTTCCACTGTATAATCATAAGGGATTTGATTTAGGTCATACCTGAATGGTCTAGCGGTTTTCCCTACTTTCTTCAATTTAAGCCTGAATTTGGAAATAAGGAGTTCACGATCTGAGCCACAGTCAGCTCCTGGTCTTGTTTTTGTTGACTGTATAGAGCTTCTCCATCTTTGGCTGCAAAGAATATAATCAATCTGATTTCGGTGTTGACCATCTGGTGATGTCCATGTGTAGAGTCTTCTCTTGTGTTGCTGGAAGAGGGTGTTTGCTATCCCTCAGGAGATTATAATCTCTAGTCTAATCCAATCACAGATATAAATTACTTCATGGATTTTCTTATGCTTCAGGAGATTTTTACAGGCAGCTAATCTTATCCACTTTATGTTAAGTGGATAAGATTCTATTCTATTTTTAGAATAGACTCTCTAGAATTCTCTAGAATAGAATCTAGAGATTCTATTCTATTTTTAGCTTCTCATATATTTAAAATTGTGGTTGTTTATTAAAACCCACAGACTGCTATACACTGGCTGACAGCAAGTATTATTTGTATAGACAAAATACAAAACTCCATAGAAAAAGCTCTTATGCATCAGTAGCTTTTAAAAAAACATTATACACAGTGAAGTAAGCCAGAAAGAATACCTGTGGTGGATACATGTTGATGTATGGCAAAATCAATATAATATTGTAAAGTAATTAACCTCCAATTAAAATAAATAAATTTATATTTAAAAAAATAAAAATAAAAAGTAAAAAAAAAAAACTATACTAACGCATATATATGGAATTTAGAAAGATGGTAATGATAACCCTGTATGTAAGACAGCAAAAGAGACACAGATGTACAGAACAGTCTTTTGGACTCTGTGGGAGAGGGAGAAGGAGAGGGTGTGATGATTTGGAGGAATGGCATTGAAACATGCATAATATTGTTATGCCCAAGTCGTAAAATCTCCCAATGACCACCAGGGAGCCTATATCCGATGCAAAAGCAAGAGAGTTTTTATTACCAAGCTCGAGCTGGGGCTCCCGCCATTACCGACACAGCAGTTAAGGAGAGGAGCTTCGAACTCTGGGTTTCATTGCTTATATAGGGTATTCTTGCACGAAAAATTTGAAAAACGGGAGTTTCTGGGTTGGGAGTACCTTCTGTGGAAGGGTTAGATGTTGGGTTCTGATTGGTTTTCATTTCCTAGGCTTAATTCAAATTTCCCAGGCAGGTCATAAGCCCTGAAGGTAAAGTCAGGAGATCCTGATCTGTGATCTGATTGGCTCGCAGGTGGTGGGGTGAGGTCAGGGGATTTCCAAAGACTCTTTCCTCAGAACTCTAAAATGGAGTCTTTTTTAACAAAATGGGGTGGCTTACATTCTTCAATATCATATATGAAATGAATCACCAGTCCAGGTTCGATGCATGATACTGCATGCTTGGAGCTGGTGCACTGAGACGATCCAGAGGGATGGTACAGGGAGGGAAGAAGGAGGGGGGTTCAGGATGGGAAACACGTGTATACCTGTGGTGGATTCATGCTGATGTATGGCAAAACCAATAGAATATTGTAAAGTAATTAACCTCCAATTAAAATTTTAAAAAAATAAAATAAAACTAATAAATAAAATTACATTNGTTCAGGATGGGAAACACGTGTATACCTGTGGTGGATTCATGCTGATGTATGGCAAAACCAATACAATATTGTAAAGTAATTAACCTCCAATTAAAATTTTAAAAAAATAAAATAAAACTAATAAATAAATAAAATTACATTTGTTATTTTATTATTGATGATACAAGAAACTCATGTAAGATGAGATATTTCATCTATAGATAACAGAAAATCTATCTTAAACTGATGTATAATATGAGTATTTATTATTTCATATAGCAAAAAGTGTGACTTCAAGGCTGGTTTCTTCACTGGTTCAGTGACATCATCAGGAATATATTTATTTATAATCTTTCAGCTCAACAGACCTTGATGTCAGTGCTATTCTGCCTGATGGTGGCCAAATACATACAGAGACCTGAAACAATTTGCAACATGTCAAACCAGCCATGAAAAGGTTTATTCCTTCTTGCTCATTATTTTTTAAGAGCAAAAACATGTTTATCAAAGGCTTCCCTACTATATTCCTCTCATATCTCATTTGATTTATATTATATATTATGTCTACGTCTAAATCAATCACTAACAAGAGCAATGAAGTCAGATGGTTTAAGCAATTGGTGAGTGTCAAACTTTACTGTGTATCAGATAACGGGACTGTGAAAACACAGATCACAGGTTCCCATGTGTATTGCTATGACTTTGGTGGGTGAGGCAAGTCACATTTTCATAAGTCTGTAGCTGATATTGATGTTTTCTGCCTTGGAGCCACACTTCAAGAACTGTTGCTCTAGGGTATACACTAGTCATCTGAAAGAGTATATCTGAGTTCAAAACCCCTCTCATATCTGAACTAGAAATGAAATAAAATCTGTAAACAATAATAATAATAACATCCTACAAACAAAATCCAGGACCAGATGACTTCATAGGTGAATTCTACCAGACATACAAAGGAGAACTGATCCTTGTCAAACTTTTCCAAAAGATTGAAGCATAGTGAATACTCCTAAAGACCTTCTATGAAGCCACCATCATACTGATACCAAAACCAGACAAAGACACCACCATAAAAGAAAATAATAGGCCAGTATCCTTGTTGAATATAGACACAAAATTCTCAACAAAATGTTAGCAAACCAGATCCGACAGCATATAAAAAAAAATCATACACCATGACCAAGCTAGATTCATCCCAAGTTAAAAAGGATGATTCAACATATGCAAATCAATCAATGTGATACACCATATCAACAAAAGAAAAAATAAACAACAACACATGCTCATGTCAACAGATGCAGAAAAAGCACTTGATAAAACTCAACATCTACTCCTGATGAAAACTCTTACCAAAGTGGGACAGAGCAGACATATCTCAACATAATAAAAGTTAATGAAAAATCCACAGCCAATATAATGATCTATGGTAAAAAGCTGAAAGACTTCCAGCTAAAATCTAGAACAAGACAAGGATGTCCATTCTCACCGCTTCTTTCAACATAGTATTGGGAGTCCAAACTACAGTAATCAGAGAAGAGAAAGAAATATTAGGTATCCAAATTGGAAGAGAAAAGGTAAAACTGTCATTATATGCAGATGGCATTACTATATATAGAAATTCCAAAATATTTCACACAAAAACTACTAGAACTGATAAACTCAGCAAGATAGCAAGATATAAGATTAACATATGGAAACTGTTTGCATTATTTTTACACTACCAATGGTATATAGAATTGATGATTTTGAACTGTGGTGTTGGAAAAGACTCTTGAGAGTCCCTTGGACTGCAAGGAGATCCAACCAGTCCATTCTGAAGGAGATCAGCCCTGCGATTTCTTTGGAAGAAATGATGCTAAAGCTGAAACTCCAGTACATTGGCCACCTCATGCGAAGAGTTGACTCATTGGAAAAGACTCTGATGCTGGGAGGGATTGGGGGCAGGAGGAGAAGGGGACGACAGAGGATGAGATGGCTGGATGGCATCACTGACTCAATGGATGTGAGTCTGAGTGAACTCCGGGAGTTGGTGATGGACAGGGAGGCCTGGCGTGCTGCAATTCTGTCTCTTATACACATCTAGATGTGTATAAGAGACAGGTCCAGAATTGACTAATAAGGGGACGACAGAGGATGAGATGGCTGGATGGCATCACTGACTCAATGGATGTGAGTTTGAGTGAACTCCAGAGTTGGTGATGGACAGGGAGGCCTGGCGTGCTGCGATTCATGGGGTTGCAAAGAGTCAGACTCAACTGAGTGACTGAACTGAACTGAACTGAATGGTATATCAGAAAGGGAATGCAAAAAAAAAAAAAACAACCTTTTAAAATTCCAAAAAAAATACTTAGGAGTAAACCTGGCCAAAGAGGTGAAAGACTTATATGATTCAAAGAAAAGGAAAGATATTCCATGTTCTTGGATTGGAAGAATTAATATTGCTACAATGGCCATACACCCAAAGCAATCCATTGATTCAAATGTAACCCCAATCAAATTACCCATGACATTTTCACAAGATTGCCAAAGCAATCTTGAGAATAAAGAACAAAGGTATAGATATAACTGACCCAAACTTCAGACAATACTACGAAGGTACAGTAATCAAAATAGGATGATATTGGCACAAAAACAGACATATGGAATAACAGAAGAGAATAGAGAGCCAAGAAATAAGCCCACACACCTATGGTCAGTTAATCTTTGATAAAAAGGGCAAGAATACACGATAGGGGGGAAAAATAGTCTCTTCAGCAAGTGGTGTTGGGAAAGATGGAAAGCCACATGTAAATCAATAAAGTTAGAACACACCCTCAAACCATGCACAAAAATAAACTCAAAATGGCTTAAAGACTGAAAAATAAGACATGATACAATAAAACTTTAAAAAGAATATAGGCAAAACATTCTCTGACATAAATTGTACAAATGTGTTCTTAGGTCAGACTCCCAGTGGAATAGAAATAAAAACAAAAATAAACAAATGGAACCTAATTAAACATAAAAGCTTTTGTACAGAAAAGGAACCAAATTAAAAGATAGAGGAGGAGAAAATCTTTGCAAATGATGCAACCGACAAGAGATTAATTTACAAAATATACAAATAGCACATACAACTCAACAACAAAATAGCAAGTATTCCAACTGAAAAATGAACAGACCTAAATAGATATTTCTTCAAAGACACACATATAACCAACACACACATGAAAAATGTGCATCATCACTAATTATTAGAGAAATGCAAAATCACAGTGAGGTACTACCTCATACAAGCCAGAATGGCCATCATCAAAAAGCTTACAAATAACAAATGCTGGAGAGGGTGTGGAGGAAAGGGGACCTTCTTACACTCTTGGTGGAAATGTAAATTGGTGCAGCCACTATGGAAAACAGTATGGAGGTTTCTCAGAAAAAAAAGCAAACAAAAAAAAAGGAGTTGCCATATGACCAGGAATCCTACTCCTGGGCATGTATAAAACTATAATTCAAAAAGATACATGCACCCCTCTGGTCTATGCACCACCTGAGTACTATTCACAATAGCCAAGACATGGGAACAACAGGTGACTGGATAAAGGTCCATCAACAGGTGAATGGATAAAGAAAATATGACATATTTATACACAGTGGAATCCTATTCAGCCATTAAAAAAAGACTGAAAGAGTGCCGTTTACAACAACGTCGATGGACCTAGAGATCCTCATACCAAATGAGGCAAATCTGACAAAGACAGACAAATACCATATGATACCTCTTATATGTGGAATCTAAAATATGACATAAGTCAACTTATCTACAAAACAGAAACAGACTCAGCAAACATAGACAACAAACATTGGTTGCAAAGGGAATGGAGTAGCAGAGGGAGGCAGCCAGAGTTTGGGGCTGCACCCCACATGCCTACAAGACCTGTACTTGCTCAGCTTTAAGACTGAAGAAAGAGCTCAGAGTCAGCAATAGAGACGTCAATGATTTAATGGATAGGGGAGCTTATACATCTTTAGCAAAGTCCTAGAGCAACACCTTACCATAGGTGTGTGTGGCAGACAGTGGGCAGGACATGGTGGCAGTCTTCATTCCCAGGGGGAAGGAGAGACCATCAATTAGAGAGGAATGATGTCAGGTGCGCTCATTAGTTACCATGGAAACCAGTAGAGGGACAGGCCTCTCTCTGCCCCTTTGATAAGAACAATCACTAGCTGGGCCATGGACCAAGTATATAGGAAGGTCAGTCATATGCTTACTGTATAAGTGAAGGAGGCACTGGTTGGGCAGGGGATGTACAGAAAGCAAGTGGACAGGTATCTCCAGTGGCATGACCATACAACGTAGAATGGATAAACAATAATGTCCTACTGTATAGCACAGGGAACTATAGTGGCTATCCTATGATAAACCATAATGGAAAAGGATATTTAAAATATTAAAAAGTCCTCATAAAATCAGGAAGTAACTTTCATATCAGAAAAATCAAATTCAGTAATCATTATGGTGACATGCCAAAAGCTTTAAGCTAAGGTATATTGAGGAAATTAAAAACAAATTTGATCAAAACCTGGCACTTACAGGAAAAACTTTGTTGTGAAAGCTTGTGGCAACTTGTTGAATGTATTAAGAAAATACATTATATTTTGAACTTGTGCTCAGATTCAAACTGCGACCTTTAGAAGCCTAAGAAATGTTAAAAAAAAAAAAAACTAACAAAAAATCAAACATAAGTTAAAAGCTTCATGCGATTTTTCCCCCCTAGTTTACAAAAGAGATGAATCCATTGCAGATCAATAGTTTCTTTGGGAATAAAACTATCTTAATGAGCATGGATTTGCAATGCAACCGAAATAAGGGAAGATAGTATAGGAACAAATGGAATTGACTTTCTTTGACCTCAATAAAATAGATAAGAAAACTGAGATTGATGTCAGCTTCATATCAACATGAGACAATCCCTTAGTCTCTCCCTTCAATCTACAAGTAAATCATCCAGAACTCAACAAAGATTTTTCTGCTCAACATAATGAGATGCTGGAGAATTCCACACATCTGTATATCTAAACATGGGTAACCAGAACACCTAGAGAAGGCAGAGCCGGTGGAATAGCAGTGCCTGCTATACTGAACCCCTGGTGGCTAAGCCTGTGGCCTGGGGGGAAGCACCTCACATGCCTACATCCATGGACAACTAGACAGCAGTGACAGGAGAGCCAGTGACATGCTCCTCTGGCTTCAAAGGTGCCCACAACACCCACCGACCCCCCACTCACAGTGGCATCACCTGCAAACTCTACAACCCTGGTCACAGCAGAGACACTCACAGTTCCAGCTCCTTTTCCAGCCTAGCTCGACCCCCGTAATGGAGATGCCTGCATCCCAAGAGGTACAGAGGCATCTGGTCACCCAGAACCTCAGGCAGCAACACCAGTCACATTGGCAACAGCAAGACACCAATGATCAAAGGGCACAGCAGCAATAATTAAGGTACCAGGTGACACCCCCGATGAAGGCAGTAAAGGGTAGGATATATCAACTGTCAAATAGAACCAGAAGCAGTGCAGGTAAGAGGAACCAAAAATATGTGCTATATTGCCAACTACTGAAAAACAAAAGAAGACCTCTAATTCTAACCTGCTGAATCATTAGAATGTAGTTAACAAAGGAAATAGAAAAAAAAAAAAACTTTAAATAAAAGTATTCACATTAAAAAAAATAAATAAAGGTGTTCACTACTTCAAATGTGCCAGCAAAAAAAAAAAAAAAAAAACACCTCATTAAGCACCAACGAAGAACCACAGTAACACAGTCTCACAAAGAAAATGACAAATCTCCAGAAACTAAACTTGAAGTAGAGGAATTTTCCCATCTAACTGAGAAAGAATTCAACATAGCAGTGANAAAAAAAAAAAAAAAAAACACCTCATTAAGCACCAACGAAGAACCACAGTAACACAGTCTCACAAAGAAAATGACAAATCTCCAGAAACTAAACTTGAAGTAGAGGAATTTTCCCATCTAACTGAGAAAGAATTCAACATAGCAGTGATGAAGAATTGACTCAATAAACTATTTAGTCAATAAAGAAGTCAAATGAGAAATAAGCACATGAAGACAAATAAAAATGTCATTAGATATACCAAAATCTATGAGATATAGCAAAATGGTTTAAGAGGGAGGTTTACAATACAGGCATACTTCAAGAAACAAGTATGATCTCAAATGATCTAAACTTGTACCTGAAGAGGTCTTAAAAAGAAGAATAAACAAAGCCCAAAGTTAGTGGAAAGAAGGAAAAAAATAAAAATTAGAGCAGAAATAAATGAAAGGGAATAGAAAGACAATTATAAAGTTCAATAAAGCTAAGAGCTGGTTCTATAAAAAGTAAAACTGACAAATCTTTCAGCATATTCACCAAGGAAAAAGAGAAAAGGCTCTGTTAAATAATACCAGAAATAAAAGGGGAGAAATAAAAACAGATACCACAGAAGTACAAAGGACAACCTAGAATAAATGGATAAATACCTAGTAGCATACAATCTCCCAAGAATGAGCCATGAAGAAATTAGACAAATCTTTCAGCATATTCACCAAGGAAAAAGAGAAAAGGCTCTGTTAAATAATACCAGAAATAAAAGGGGAGAAATAAAAACAGATACCACAGAAGTACAAAGGACAACCTAGAATAAATGGATAAATACCTAGTAGCATACAATCTCCCAAGAATGAGCCATGAAGAAATTGAATATCTGAATAGACCAGACACGGTAAGGACTTTGTAAAAGTAACAGAATGCCCTCTAAAAATCAAGAGCTCAGAACCAGTTGGCTTCACTGGTGAGTCCTACAAAATATTTAAAGAAGATTTAATAGCCATTCTTCTCAAACTCTTCCAAAGAAGAGGAGGGAGTATTTTTTAAATTCAACTTACAAGGCCAGCATTACCCTGATACTGAAACCAGACACTGATGACATACACATGAAAAAAAAAGGTAAAAGGGTAAAAGGATGAAAAAACTGAGCTCTTTTAAAGGAAAAAAAAATTGTATATGAAAAATATGATGGGGATTATATACACAAGGAGTTATAATATCTACAAAGATAATCAATATGTGGTAGGGACAGAATAGAAGGGATATATTAGACCTAGTTCAAATTCCCAGGAGCAAGAAATTTTGCAAACAGTTACACATTGTTAGAGCATTTGGATTTACATTTGAAAGTGTGTGAAGTAGGAAAAAGAAACTAGAACAGATATGCATATTCTTGACAAAACTACCAAACTAAGATGTTTAATGAATAAATTCAGAAACAGCAGCAAAATCAGGGGATACATTGACATACATTGACATGGTTAAAAGATACTAACAGCCTTATGAGAGGGGTAAATTTGTTTGGGTTTTGTATGAGAGAGAGAGGAAAAGGGGTGAAAGAAAAAGAAATATAACTGGAAATGAGACAACAGGGTAACAACATGCTAAATAATTTGATTTGGAGGTAAAGAGTTCTAATTGATGGAAAGGATAGCTGAGGACTTGTTAAAATGTGGCTGAAGAAATCCACAGACTATCATGATACTTCATTATATAATGACACTTCATCACCAGGGGTAACACAAGCAAGGATACCTTAATACGATTGCCAAACAACTGGAAGATATCAACAGGTGACACATAGAACCAAAGGAACCTCACAGATCCAGCAGTAAAACTGAAAATGAACAATCTGAACTTTCGGTGTTGACTCAGTAAGATACAATTAAATGGGAGCAGAAGAGCAGACTAAGAGGAAGGGAAAACAGTAAAATGGAGCCTCCACAAAAAAAATAATATTTTTATTCAGAGTGATTGGAGCAATGAAAAACTGAAATTAGTTGAAAATATCCCAGGTTAGACTGTGGGCCTACTTCAGAAAATATTACATGCCCTATCTATAAAGATTAGATTTTGTTAAAAAAGAATGAGAAAACATCTGAGGAAATTAATGGAAAAGAAAAGCAGAGAACTATAAACTCTCATGAATTTTTACAAACATTAAAAAAAAAAAGTAGAAAATATAGCAATAGAAATAAAG
>SJYX01013616.1:69103-80043 GCA_006410675.1 Oreotragus oreotragus
GGTGGTTGACCAGTTTTCCCAGCACCACTTGTTAAAGAGATTGTCTTTACTCCATTGTATATTCTTGCCTCCTTTGTCAAAGATAAGGTGTCCATATGTGTGTGGATTTATCTCTGGGCTTTCTATTTTGTTCCATTGATCTATACTTCTGTCTTTGTGCCAGTACCATACTGTCTTGATGACTGTGGCTTTGTAGTAGAGCCTGAAGTCAGGTAAGTTGATTCCTCCAATTCCATTCTTACCACAATTTCTTTATCCATTTACATGCTGATGGACACTTAGGTTGCTTCCATGTCTTGTCAATTGTAAACGATGCTGTTTATGAATATAGAGGTGCATGTATCTTTTTGAATTAGTGTTCTTGCATTTGGGGATATATATTTAGGAGTGGAATTGTCCTTTCACGCATGCGTGCATGCTGAGTCCCTTCAGTCATGTCTGACTCTTTGCTACTCAATGGACTGTAGCCCACCAGGTTCCTCTGTCCATGTCATATGGTAGTTCTATTTTGAATTTTTTGAGAAACTTCCATAATATTTTCCACAGTAGCTGCACAAATTTACATTCTTACCACAATGGACAAGTGTTCACTTTTCTCCACATCCAAGTCTACGATTGTTATTTGCGTCCTTCTGATGATAGCTGTCCCTGGTGGCTCAGATGGTAAAGAATCTTCCTGCAAAGTAGGAGACCTGGGTTCAACCCCTGGATCAGGAAGCTCTCTTGGACAGGGGAATGGCACTCTGCTCCAGTATTCTTGCCTGGAGAATTCCATGGACAGAGGAGACTGGTGGGCTACAGTCCATTGGATTGCAAAGAGTGGGACACAACTGAGTGACTAAGACACTTTCTCACAGATGTGAGGTGATATCTCACTGTGGGTTTGATTTACAGTTCTCTAATAATTAGCTATCTTGAGCACCTTTTCATGTGCCTGTTGGTCATCTGCATTCCCTCTTTGAAAAAATTTCTATTCAGTTCTTCTGCCCACCTTTTAGTTGGATTGTTTGCTTTTTATGATGTTAAGCTTTATAAGCTGCTTGTATATATTGGATATTAACCCCTTGTTGGTCATGTCATTTGCAAATATTTTCTCCCATTCAGTAGGCTTCTCTTTTCATTTGTCAATGTTTTCCTTTGTTGCACAAAGCTTTTAAGTTTAATTAGGTACCATTAGTTTATTTTTGCTTTATTGGAACCTTAAAGTTTTAATGGAAAATTCTGAGTTTTTAAAATAACCTCTTAATATATGTGTGTCATCACCCAGTCGTATCCTACTCTTTGCCACCCCATGGGATGTAGCTCACTAGGCTCCTCCATCCACGGGATTCTCCAGGCATAACACTGGAGTGAGTTTCCATTTCCTTCTGCAGGGGCCCTTCCTCACCCAGGGATCAAACCCGGGTCTCCTGCGTTGCAGGCAGACTCTGTACCATCTGAGCCACCAGCAAAGCCCTGTTTAATATATTTATGGAGCATTTATTTTTCAATTGGATTCGGATTGATTTACATTAAAAACTTTTATTAGTACTGCATCTCCTTATGAAAAGTTACATACACTTAAACTTTATGTGAAAGACAGCTTAAAAAGAAGTTAGCCTCAACAGGTATAGAACTGGAACATAAGCCTTTTCTTTCCTTTTTCAATTTGAAGATGACATAATTGTCTACATAGAAAAAAAATCTCAAGGCATCTACCAAAACCCAAAGGAAAATGACTCCTAAACCTAATAAGTTATTTCAGCAATGCCATAGGATCAACACACAAAAATTAATTACATTTCAGTTTACAACAATGAACATGTAAACACTGTAATTTAAAACATAACACTACTTACAATCACTCAAAGAAAATTAAACACATATATATTTAACAAAGCATATGCAGGATCTTTCATTTGAAAATTACAAAGTGGTGATGAAAGAAATCAAACAAGAGCTAAATAAATAGTATAATATTTCATGTTCATATATTAGAATAATCAAAACAGGAAAAATGTGCTTTCTCCCCAAATTGATTTAGAGGTTTAATAAAATTTCTGCCAAAATTCCAGCAAAGACTTTTGTAGGTACAAACAAGTTCATTCTAAAATTTATATGGAAAGGTTCAGTCCCTGGACTAGCTAAAATAATTTTGACAAAGAAAGAAGAGGAGGGATTGCGGCAATATGGATGCAACTAGAGATTATCACACTAAGTAAAGCAAGTCAGAAATAGAAATATTATATGATATCACTTATATGTGGAGCCTAAAAATATGACACAAATGAACCTACTGGTGAAACAGAAACATGGACAATAGACCGGTGATTGCCAAGAGGGAGGGGGATGAGCGATGGATAAACTAGGAGTTTGGGGTTATCAGATACAAACTGGTATATAGAAAGGACAAACAACGTCCTACTATATAGCACAAGAAACTACATTCAATATGTGATAAATGGAAAAAAAAATATGACACAAATGAACCTACTGGTGAAACAGAAACATGGACAATAGACCGGTGATTGCCAAGAGGGAGGGGGATGAGCGATGGATAAACTAGGAGTTTGGGGTTATCAGATACAAACTGGTATATAGAAAGGACAAACAACGTCCTACTATATAGCACAAGAAACTACATTCAATATGTGATAAATGGAAAAGAATGTGAAAAAGAATATATGTTTGTGTGTGTGTATATATATATATATATATATATACACATATATATACATATATATATATACACGCTGCTGCTAAGTCTCGTCAGTCATGTCTGACTCTGTGCGACCCCATAGACAGCAGCCCACCAGGCTTCTCCATCCCTGGGATTCTCCAGGTAAGAACACTGGAGTGGGTTTGCCATTTCCTTCTCCAAGGCATGAAAGTGAAAAGTGAAAGTGAAGTCACTCAGTCCTATCTGACTCTTCGCGATGCCATGGACCGTAGCCTACCAGGCTCCTCCATCCATGGGATTTTCCAGGCAAGAGTGCTGGAGTGGGTTGCCATTTCCTTCTCTCTATATGGATACATATATAGAGAGAAAGAGCTACTTTGCTGTATAGCTGTAATTAACACAATATTGTAATTCAACTGTACTTCAATGAAAAATAAATTAGAAAAGGAGGAATCATTCTACTTGATACTGATATTGATTACTATATAGCCAAAGTAATCAAAATAGTGTGGTACTTGTGGAGGGCCAGACACATAGATCAATACGACAGAATAAAGACAGGCTTTTCAATAAGTGGTGACAGAAAAATTAGAAATACATAGGTAGAACTGTGAACTTTGATCTAAACTTCATACTTTATACAAAAATTAAATATAAATGATTATGGATATAAATGTAAAACTATAAAACTTTTAGAAAAAACATAAGTGAAATCTTTGGAATCCAGGGCCAAAGAGTTTCCAGGTTTGACACAAAAATCATGATCATTAAAGGAACGATTGATAATTGATTCTCACCAAAATTAAAACTTTTATCTCACATGAAGAGAATGAAAAGAAAAGCATCTTAGTACCACATTCATGAGAAGAGAAAGTGCTGAGCATTGTACTCATAGACAGCAGCCCACCAGGCTTCTCCATCCCTGGGATTCTCCAGGCAAGAACACTGGAGTGGTTTGCCATTTCCTTCTCCAAGGCATGAAAGTGAAAAGTGAAAGTGAAGTCGCTCAGTCCTGTCTGACTCTTCGCGACCCCATGGACTGTAGCCTACCAGGCTTCTCCATCCTGGGATTTTCCAGGCAAGAGTACTGGAGTGAGTTGCCATTTCCTTCTCTCTATATAGATATATATATAGAGAGAGAAAGAGCTACTTTGCTGTACAGCTGTAATTAACACAATATTGTAATTCAACTGTACTTCAATGAAAAATAAATTAGAAAAGGAGGAATCATTCTACTTGATACTGATATTGATTACTATATAGCCAAAGTAATCAAAATAGTGTGGTACTTGTGGAGGGCCAGACACATAGATAAATACGACAGAATAAAGACAGGCTTTTCAATAAGTGGTGACAGAAAAATTAGAAATACATAGGTAGAACTGTGAACTTTGATCTAAACTTCATACTTTATACAAAAATTAAATATAAATGATTATGGATATAAATGTAAAACTATAATAAAACTTTTAGAAAAAACATAAGTGAAGCCTTTGGAATCCAGGGCCAAAGAGTTTCCAGGTTTGACACTAAAATCATGATCATTAAAGGAACGATTGATAATTGATTCTCACCAAAATTAAAACTTTTATCTCACATGAAGAGAATGAAAAGAAAAGCATCTTAGTACCACATTCATGAGAAGAGAAAGTGCTGAGCATTGTACTAAGTATATAAATGAGCCAGAGCTCTTGCTGAAGGCTGTGCAGTCAATTTCACTTTTAAGTGAATGGATTATCTTCATGATAGTTTTGATAATCTGTTTGGTACTCAACTGAATTAGTTAAGATAAGTAAACCTTTAAAAAAAGCACTCTTTCCTTTTTTCTTATTGATAAGCTAGTTTTCAGAATTAAATTTAATTCATCTAATCTATTGGCATAAAACTTATTTACAGCTCATAGGAAGAAAAAATGAAGACTCTACTCATTTAACTTCAGTTGATGTTGAATTATGTATAGGCAGAACATCTACATCATAGACTATGCAGGCATAAGTCTGACTGCACGTCTCCAAAATCATCTTTTCTCTCCTCCTGTAAATTCTAAGCTTCACAACTAATATTAGTGGAAAGGAATACTGGGTAATCTACTGCTTTTAATTATCTAAGCCACTGCCACCCTCCTATCATTACCCTGGTGATAAGTAGACACATGAAGAAATCTATATTCATGATGAATGATATAGTGTATATCTCAGGGGATGGAGATTAACCAGTTAACTTGTGGAAGGGAAAGTCTAAGCTTCAGTGAAAGCAATCTTAACTGACCTTTCTACAAATCCACAACAACAACTGGCAAAGATTTGTTTTGGTGTCAAACACTTCAAGAAAGAGTAAATGAGTAATAATAGCTTTAAACTAGTTGAAGGAACTTAGCAGACAATCTGAAACAGAAAATATTTTTAATTAGCTAACACTGAAGAACTAAAATAATAATATAAAAAAGCCATACTGTGAGTGGCTTAATATTTCATTGGAAGTTTTTATTTTTCCCCACTTTGGATAATTGGATCATTTCCACATGAATGAAATACATGTTAAATTATTTACAGATAATCATATGGCTGTGCAATTTCTAAAATATTAAGACACGGCTGTCCCACAGGAAACACTGCAACAGACACAGGCTCATCAAGAAATGAATAACTAAGGGGATAATAAAGGGACATTATAAGAAAACCCTTTAAAACTAGAGGTAGCACTTTTTTTTTTTTAGTTTTTATTTTTACTTTATTTTGCTTTACAATACTGTATTGGTTTTGCCATACATTGACATGAATCAGCCACAGGTGTACATGAGTTCCCAATCCTGAACCCCTCTCCCACCTCCCACCTCATATCATCTCTCTGGATCATCCCCATGCACCAGCCCCAAGCATCCTGTATCCTGTATCGAACATAGACTGGCGATTCATTTCTTACATGATAGTATACATGTTTCAATGCCATTCTCCCAAATCATCCCACCCCTTCCCTCTCCCACAGAGTCTAGAGGTAGCACTCTTAAAATTAATTTACTTTTCAAAATATCATAGGCACTTAAAATTATTTTTTCATCTCCCCACCTTTCTCTTCAAAAATAATGACTCAAGTATCAGCCCCTTAAATTTGCTCAATCTGAAAACTTTTAATAGAAATTAGACAAGAAATGCATTTAATTTGATTTATAAGTAGTATTCCACCCCCAATGAATATGCACTCAACCATGACTATAGAAAGAGGGGGTACTACTTTCTATAGTGTGTCTAAACTGAGCCAGCTTTTCACTTAAAGTGAAAGTGAAGTCGCTCAGTCGTGTCCAACTCTTTGCAACCCCGTGAACTGTAGCCCACCAGGCTCCTCTGCCCATGAGATTCTCCAGGCAAGAATACGGGAGTGGGTTGCCATTTACTTCTCCAGGGGATCTTCCTGACCCAAGGATCACATCCAGGTCTCCTGCATTGCAGGCAGAGGCTTTAACCTCTGAGCCACCAGGGAAGCCCCTTTCACTTAATTATTCATTATTAATATCAAAACAAGATGCTGTAGATCATATCAGTAAACATCAAAATTAAGTATTTGCATCTTGACTAATAATTAGTGGTAATTTTAGGTACTATACTTTTCAGGCACTGTGGGCACTAATTAAGTACATTTTTTCATCATTGATCTTTAGTTAACAGTTCACTTCATACCACTTTTGAGCTAATGAAGTATTGTGACCTAATACAAGTATTAAGTCACAGATGTAACCTAAGAAACAGCAACCTCTCAAACTGAGTTCCCATGGGGCAAAACTTCATTAAATTACACATCTGAAATCCACTCTTCCTACCCTTCACTGCCAACTCCTAAAAATAATTCTGTTTTTGTCCCTGACTTTGTTGCATTCCTCCATCACTCAAAGGAAGTTCTTGGTCAGCCAGTCTAGTTAAGGGGCTTGTGTGATTTACAATCAGTGGAAAGGACAGAGGGACATAACCCTCTGCTGGCATGTAGGATTTTTCAAAGATATGAGTATCCTCTACTAAAAACTAAATTAAAAAATATAAACAGAATAAAAGTGGAGAAATGGTGGGGTAAAGAGCCTTCAATCTGTTTTTAGGAGAGAGAGAGGATTTTTGTTTTATTCTTGCTTTGTTTTGTATCTCATTAGCTATTAATTTGAAAGTAAGGCTTAGAGAGACTTCAGTGAATCTCTAAGAAAAGAAAGATACTGAGGGGTGGGTGAAAGAGATCATTATAAGAAATTATGCTATCATTAATGACTATGCTTACTTTTGATACATTTTCACAGAGGCCAAAAAACACTGGAATAATTTTTAAGTAGTTTGGGAACCAATATTAGGTTCCCAGGCCAACAAAGGTCCATCTAGTCAAAGCTATGGCTTTTCCAGTAGTCATGTATAGATGTCAGAGTTGGATTATAAAGAAAGCTGAACACTGAAGAATTGATGCTTTTGAACTGCGGTGTTGGAAAAGACTCTTGAGAGTTCCTTGGACCTCAAGGAGAGCCAACCAATCCATCCTAAAGGAAATCAGTCCTGAATATTCATTGAAAGGACTGATGCTGAAGCTAAAACTCCAATAATTTGGCCACCTAATGTGAAGAACTGACTCATTGGAAAAGACCCTGATGCTGGGAAAGATTGAAGGCAGGAAGAGAAGGGGATGACAGAGGATGAGATGGCTGGATGGCATCACTGACACGAAGCACATGAGTTTGAGTAGGCTCCAGGAGTTGGGGATGGATATGGAAGCCTGGCATGCTGCTGTCCATGGGGTCGCAAAGAGTCGGACACGACTGAATGACTGAACTGAACCTGAGGCCATTTACTCATTACTACCACTTCTACATTGCCTATAAGTAGAAATTCAAATGGCTTTAAGTATGAAAAGGTTATTTTCCTTCTTGATTTTCTTTGAAATTATTAAAGGATTCATTTTCTTTCCGTCCTTCTTTCCAGACCCATCCCTGGGATCACAAACCTTGGTTTCTTACACCATTCTCCAACAAAAGGAATAATGGCCCTTGGAGAAAAGGCTGATTCTATGACTTTACAGGAATTATGCCAAATTTCCTTGGATCATATTGTAGTTACATAAAATTAAAAAGTGCTCAAAACACAATAATAAAATACACAATAATGGTGGTATATCAAAGAGGAAAAAGGAGCCAACTAAAAAAGCTTCTAATGACCAAAACTGGAATAATTTGAGCAACAAAATAAGGTAGTATTAGATAATTATTCAAAACATAAAATACATGTAGAATTCATACTGATAAAAATAAATGACTGATGAAATAAATAAATATAAGAGAGGAGATAAAACTCCCATACAGAAAAATGGCAATTAACTTGTGTAGACATCTTCTCTTAAAGAGGTGGAACATAACTCCTCACTCTTTGAGAACTACACACAGTGATACCCTTTCATAGTTTACAGTATGGAAAGGGGAAAAAATAACTTTACAATGAATCAACCTGACAAACTCTACTTCAGCGGTGATAGGTCAACATCAAAAGTCACAAAGCATATTGATAATGTACCCTTGATATGGGGTAAGGTGGATGGCATTTTATCTTCCTGAGCTTCTTTCCAGAAACACCTGATCATAATCTAATCATGAGAAAACCATCAAACAAATCCTAATTTAGGGGCATTTAAAAAACACATGACTAGTACACTTCAATAGTTTCAAGGTCATCAATAACAAAGTCTGAGAAACTGTCACAAGTCAGAGAAGCCTAAAGAGATATAACTAAATGCAATGCAGTGTCCTGAATGGGATCAGACAACAACTGCGACAAAACGACACTGGGTAAAAATAAAGGAAATATGAATAAATATGCACTTCAGTTAATCATAATGTATCCGTGTTACTTCATTCATTATACTAAATGTAGCATACTAATTTAATAAGCTAGTAGGGGAACTGAGTGTGGAGTTATGCTCTACTAGACTTTTATTATCTCAAAGTTATCTTTATATTATTTCAAAGTCAAGAGAAAACTTTATGATTCCAAAATTTTTATATAATATGAAAGAAAGAATGAGTCTCAGGAGAAGGACTGAAGGAGTAATGGGAACCCAATTAAAGTTGCTGATTTGTTCCATACCAAGAGCAGTACATTGAATAAGGCAGTTACATGGGATTTTAGAAAACTCAGAAAGATTCTTGCCATCTAGTATCCTGTGTATTTCAACCATTAACTACTCTTAATAAAAGCAGTAATGAGAACCCATATATCTACTTGGAACAAAAGACATATCTCAACAATGGCAACAATGACAAAAAGTTCTAACACACTACTATACAGTCATGACTTAAAAATACTAAAAATAAAACTATCTAAGCTTTTGCTTATAAAGTTCAATTCATAGTATGTTTCCTTTTATTTGAGGGTGTGTTTTTTTTAACTTTTTAATCTTTTTCTCCCACACTATCGAAATTACTATTCAAATATTTTTCTGTTATAATTTATACCAGATAAAGCTAGATATATGTAAAGAGTATCTTTCTCTAAGGAAGGGAGAGAGAGATTAATAAGACTACATGGATGATCCTTCAAAAGAACTGCAATTGATGGAGACCACTTAGAGAAGTCAGCCATCATTTATTAAGTCTGAGTCATATTGAATTTGCTAAACTATGGACAATTTTGATAAATTTAAAGTATAACATATTAAAATCTAACATACTGAGATACTTCAACTACTAATAAGAAACTTGAAATTAGTGAAAACTTTGCATTAGAGAAATATTTGTAACTGAAAGTATGAAGTGAAGTGAAGTCACTCAGTCGTGTTTGACTCTTTGCGACCCCATGGACTGTAGCCTACCAGGCTCCTCCATCCCTGGGATTCTCCAGGCAGGAACACTGGAGTGGGTTGCCATTTCCTTCTCCAGGAGATCTTCCCAACCCAGGGATTGAACCTGGGTCTCCCATACTGCAGGCAGACACTTTACCATCTGAGCCACCAGGGAAGTAAAACAAAAATAGAGATTTTAGTGGGAAGTTATTAGTAAAACAATATTTAAAGAAACATTTAGCTTATTCACTATGATTTGGAAATACAATGGGTTTGACGCCTTAGAAGTTAAACATGTAAACAAGTATGTCAAAGTTAAGTAAAACTGCTTAGGGCAGTAAAAAATCAAGAAGTCCATTAGCAAATATAAAAATAGATTAGCAATGGTTTCATAAGCAAACATAATACATTTCCGCAACTCCAAAATAATTATGGTCCTTATATCAGTAAGCAACTTACAGTTTTATTACAGTTTCTACCAATCTTAGGCATGTTATTTAATAAACTAAGTCACTGATTTTCTATGGAATATACTATTGCAAGGAAATTCAAATATCTTCTAACACCAGTACTAGGTAACTTACCAATTCTCTCCACAACTCCAAAAGTGGTTATGAAATCTCTACCTGGACAGTATAAATTTGTTTCTAAATGAGCCTAAAAAATACTACTCCTTAATTAAAATTTCTGTATAACAATCACAAACTACATTCTAGAAATAGCCACAAGTTCAGTATCACATTTAGAAGACTTTAAATTATAAGACCCACTTAATCCATTCATGCTTTACAGTTCAGATAGGTTCAGTCACTCAGTCGTGTCTGACTCTTCGCAACCCCATGTATCACAGCATGCCAGGCCTCCCTGTCCATCATCAACTCCCAGAATTCAGTCAAACTCATGTCCATCGAGTCGGTGATGCCATTCAGCCATCTCATCCTCTGTCGTCCCCTTCTCCTCCTGCCCCCAATCCCTCCCAGCATCAGAGTCTTTTCCAATGAGTCAACTCTTCACATGAGGTGGCCAAAGTATTGGAGTTTCAGCTTCAGCATCAGTCCTTCCAATGAATACTCAGGACTGATCTCCTTGAGCTTGGACTGGTTGGATCTGCTTGCAGTCCACGGGACTCTCAAGAGTCTTCTCCAACAATGCAGTTCAATTGTATCAATTCTCCTGCACTCAGCTTTCTTCACAGTCCAACTCTTACATCCATACGTGACCACTGGAAAAACCATAGCCTTGACTAGATGGACCTTTGTTGGCAAAGTAAGTGTCTCTGCTTTTCAATGTGCTATCTAGGTTGCTCATAACTTTCCTTCCAAGAAGTAAGCGTCTTTTAATTTCATGGCTGCAGTCACAATCTGCAGTGATTCTGGAGCCTCAAAAAAATAAAGTCTGACACTGTTTCCACTGTTCCCCATCTATTTCCCATGAAGTGATGGGACCAGATGCCATGATCTTCGTTTTCTGAATGTTGAGCTTTAAG
>SJYX01013616.1:84497-101703 GCA_006410675.1 Oreotragus oreotragus
TGTTTGACCACTTCCAATTTGCCTTGATTCATGGACCTGACATTCCAGGTTCCTATGCAATATTGCTCTTTACAGCATTGGACCTTGCTTCTATCACCAGTCACATCCACAGCTGGGTATTGTTTTTCCTTTGGCTCCATCCCTTCATTCTTTCTGGAGTTATTTCTCCACTGATCTCCAGTAGTATATTGGACACCTACCGACCCAGGGAGTTCCCCTTTCAGTATGCTATCATTTTGCCTTTTCATACTGTTCATGGGGTTCTCAAGGCAAGAATACTGAAGTGGTTTGCCATTCTCTTCTCCAGTGGACCACATTCTGTCAGACCTCTCCACCATGACCCTCCCATCTTGCGTGGCCCCACACATCATGGCTTAGTTTCATTGAGTTAGACAAGGCTGTGGTCCCTGTGATCAGATTGGCTAGCTTTCTGTGATTATGGTTTCAGTGTGTCTGCCTTCTGATGCCCTCTCACAACACCTACCATCTTACTTGGGTTTCTCTTACCTTGGACATGGGGTATCTCTTCATGGCTGCTCCAGCAAAGCACAGCCACTGCTCCTTTTCTTGGACTAGACATTGACAAATACTTAGCTTGTCAACAATATTTGGTATATATATTCTCCAGTTCTTACAAATTATCAGCAATTGTATAGTGACCTCACTTGAAAGATCTCCATAGCCTATGCTGTAAACTTGGTTAATAGTCCCTAATTACTTTACCTAACTCTAGCTTATATTTCACTTAACCAATATTTTGTTCTTTTTGCTAATCTCAGCAGAAAAGAGAGAAAGAAAATAAATGTTTTACTTAATCTCCACTACCCTTTTCTATTTTTTTTTTTGTCAGTCCTAAATCCTTTGTACCGCTTGCTCTGAATACAGATTTAAAACTCAATGCATTGGTCCTAAGTATTTTTCATGGATATTTTTTATTTTGGACTTTAACATTCCTAATGTTATGCTCACAGGTCTATAAAATCAGTCTATATAAATCCTTGATTATAGTCTCTCATTCTTTCTCTTTTTGTTTTTTCTTGATGTCCTTTGTAAATGTAAAAACTTTGGCTAGATACAAGTCCTGTCAGATATACTTTTAGCTAACTTCAGAAGATATGTATAATCATTCAATTAGATTAACCAATTATTATAATAGTATGAAATCAGAAATCAACAAAAAGAGGAAAACTGAAAAATCTACAAATATGTGAAAACAAAATTACACATTTCTAGAAAATCAATGAGTGTAAGAAGAAATCAAAAATTATCTCAAAACAAATGAAAATGGAAATATTTTAACTTATGGGATGCAAAAGAGTAGTTCTGAGAGGAAAATTTATAGTTATAAATGCATACATTAATATTAGAAAGATCTTATATAAACAACATAATTTACAACTCAATACACAAAAGATATAAATTAGAAACTAAAAAGATAAGAGCAACTTAAGCCCAGTTAGCCAAAAATAAATAAATAACAGATAATAAATTAATGAAGAAATAATAAATGACATGCATACCAGTAAAACAATAGAAAGAATCAATAAAAATAATGGCTGGTTTTTTTTTTAAGATAAAGTTTACAAACCTTTAGCTAGACTAGATGAGAAAAACAAATAAGTGAATAAAATTAGAAAGAAAAGACATTACAGTTGATACTACAGAAACACACAGGATCATAAGAGACTACTATGAACAATTATATGCCAGCAATTTGGGTAACTGAGAGAAATGAATATATTTTTAAAACACATAACCAACCAAGATTGAATTAGGAAGAAAGACTAAATAAAGAATAAAAAGATTTAATTAGTAATCAAAACCTCTCAAAACAGAAAAACCCAGACCAGATAGCTTCTTTGGAGAATTATGTCAAGCATTTAATGAATAATTATTACCAGTCATTTTCAACTCTCCCAAAAACTTGAAGAGGAAGGAATATTCCCACTCTCATTCTATAGGGCCAATGTTACCCTGAAATCTAAGCCAGAAAAGGACACTTCAAGAAAAGAAAACTGTAGATCAATATCCCTGATGAGTATACATGTAAAAATTCTCAGCAAAATATTACCAGGCCAAATTCAAGAACACATTAAATAGGTTATACACCATGACCAAGTGGAATTTATCCCTGGGATACAAGGATGCTTCAACATATGTAAATCAATAAATGTAGTGTATTACATTGGTAAGACTAAAGATAAAAACAATTATCTCAATAGATACATAAAAAGCATTTGAGAACATGCAACTTCCTTTTACAACAAAAACCCTCAATAGATTAGGTATAGAACTCAATATGATAAAGGCTGCTTATAACAAACCCATAGCAAATATTGCATTCAATGGAGAAAAATTTTAAACTAAGATCAGGAGTAACATAAGTATGTCCACTCTCATCTCTGTTGCTCAGTATAGTACTGGAAGTCCTAGCTAGAGCAATTAAGCAAGATCAATGGGGGAAAAAAAGATGTGCAAATCAGAAAAGAGGTAAAATTGCAACTATTTGCAAATTGTATGAATTTGTATATTAGAAAAATCACACTCAACTGGAAAACTGTTGTCACTAATCAAGATATCAGTAAAGTTGAAGGACATAAAAACAAACAAAAATTAACTGTATTTCTATACACTGATAATAAAATATCTGCAAAAGGAATCTATCGTATTCACAATAGCTTCAAAAGCAAACAAATACCCGATAATAAATTTAACCACAAAAGTAAAAAATTCTGTCTAATAAAAGCTATAAGACTTTGGTAAAAGAACCAAAAAAATGCACAAAGGGAAAGATACCTCATGTTCATAGATTAGAAGAATTAAAATATTCACATTACCAAAGCTACATACAAATTCAGTGCAATCTTTATTTTTAAAACCAATGGCATTCTTCACAGAAATAGAAAAAAAAATCCTAAAATTTGTAAGAAACCACAAAAAACCCCAAGTAGCCATAGCAATTATGAAAAAGAAGACCACAGGTGAATGTATCACTCTTCCTGATTTCAAACTATATCACAAAGCTATCATAATTAAAGCAGTAAGTTAATGCCATAAAAAAAGAACTGGGATGAATGAATATAATCAAGAGCCAAAAATTAAACCTCACATAAACAGTTAACTAAGAATTGATGCTTTTGAACTGTGGTGCTAGAGAAAACTCTTTAAAGTCCCTTGGAGTGCAAGGAGATCAACCAGTCAATCTTAAAGGAAATCAACCCTGAATATTCATTGGAAGGACAAGTGTTCAAGCTGAAGCTCCAAAACTTTGGCCCCCTGATACAAACAGCTGACTCACTGGAAAAAGCCCTGATGCTGGGAAAGACTAAAGGCAGGAGGAGAAGGGTAAATCAGAGGATGAGATGGTTGGATGGCATCATTGACTCAATGGATATGAGCTTGTGCAAACTCCGGGAGATGGTGAAGGACAAGAAAGCCTGGCATGCTGCGATGCATGGGGTCGCAAACAGTCAGACGTGCTACTGAACTGAACTGAATACTCAACAAGGGAGTTAACAATGGCCAATAGGGAAAGGACAGCATCTTCAACAAATGGTACATGGAAAACCAGGTAAATATATGCAGAACAATGAGATTGAACCCTTATCCTGTGATACTCAGAAAATATAACTCAAAATGGGTAAAGAATTAACCATGAAAACAGATATTATGAAACTCTTGGAAGAAAATGCAGTGAAGAAGCTCCTTAATGTTGGTCTTGGCAATGATTTTCTGGGTATGACACCAAAAATACAAACAACAAAAGCAAAAAACCAACAAATGGGACTGCATCAAACTTAAAAGCTTCTGGACAGCAAAATAAATGACTGACTAGGTGAAGAGACAACCTACAGAACGGGAGGTCTTAGTTTCTAAATACCCTGTTTCAATAAAAGTATTCAAAATTTCATGGATAAATGGTTGGTTCTTGAATACTGGAGTGGGTAGCCTATCCCTTCTCCAGTAAATCTTCCTGACCCAGGAATTGAACCACAGTTTTCTTCATTGCAGGAAGATTCTTTACCAACTGAGCTACCAGGGAAAGCCTGATTCTAGGACAGGGGTAGGGAAATACAAGAGAAGCTTGAAGCATCTTGTAGTACCAGAAAGAAAAGAAGAGCTCAAAAATAAAAAGGATGGGTAAAAGAAGTACAATAATCACCTGAAGAGTCCCCAGTGGCCAAATCTGTTATAATTTTATTGATAAAATAAGTAATTATGTATTGAATTGTAACTCACAATATAAAATGCATATATTTTAGTACATACTGAAATAAAAGGGTAGGCCGATAGACAGTATTGTTTATGAAACAGTTCCCCCCAAAAATGCAGATATTTTCTCCCTGTAGGAGTTGGAGATTAATTCTTCATTCTGCTGCTGCTACTGCTAAGTCGCTTCAGTTGTGTCTGACTCTCTGCGACTCCATGGACCATACCCCACAAGGCTCCTCTGTCCATGGGATTCTCCAAGCAAGGAGTGGGTAGCCATGACCTCCTTCAGGGGATCTTGCTAAGCAAGGATGAAACCCACTTCTCCTGCATCTCCCCTGTTGAGGGCAAATTCTTTACTGCTGAGCCACCAGGGAAGCCCCTGAATCCTGTCACTAAACTAAATGACTTGCTTTCAAAGTATGAAAAATGGAGGGGTTATGGAAAGGGAAAATTAGTAACTGTATGCTACTGGTCAAAACTCTGAAACACTATTCTATCCAAATGATCAATATTAAATAACCACACGTGGCTATTATGTACCTGTAATATAAGCTGAAAGTCATTTCACCTCTGTGGTACTGTTTCTAATAATTCACAATCCCAGACTAATAATGAGAAACGTGAGAGAAACCCACACTGAGAAAATTCTACAAAGTTCCTTACCAGTACTCCTCAAGCTATCAAATTCCTATCATCACAAGCCATAGAAGACTAAGATATAACTAGAATCTATAAAAATGTGGATATATGTATATGTATATATGATTCACTTTGCTGTGCAGCAAACTAACACAACATTGGAAATCAACTATATCTAGTAAAAATTAATTTAAAAAATAAATGTAGTATGATATCCTGCATTGCAGACTAAAATAGAAAAATGGTGTTGATTGGAAAACTGGTGAAAATCTGAATTGTCTGTAGTTAAGTTCATAGTAACATAGCAGTGTTTATTTCCTAATTTTGACAAATGTACCATAGTAATGTAAGATAATAACATCTGGAGAAACTGAATGTAGATGAGCAGGTCCACTTTCAACTTCCCTAAAAAAACTAAAGTCTTTCCAAAATAAAATTTTATATATGCTACATATATTTGATTCTTTGGGTAGTTTTACCCTGAAGCCACTTTTTGGAGTACTTTATATGCAGTTTCAAAGTGTTGAGACAATTAGAGACATGATGGGAATGTATCTTACCTGTGTGTTATATATTAGCACTGTCCAATAAGATGCTGTAATGTGAAAAATGTTCTATAACTGTTCTTTCCAGGATAGGAAACAACAACTACATCTGATCATTGAGCACTTATATTGTAACTAATGAGACTAAGTTAATTATTGCTATAGTCACATGTGACTTGTGACTACTATACAGGATAACACAGTTCTAGACATTTCACCAGACAGCATGTTCCCTCAAAACAGGGAACCATCATCATAATTAACTTGATGTTTTTAATAGAGCTGCCTTGTTTTTGTTGTTGTTCAGTTGCTAAGTCCGACTCTTTGTCACCCCATAAACTGCAGCATACCAGGCTTCCCTGCCCTTCACTATATCCTGGAGTTTGCTCAAATTCATGTCCACTGAGTCAAAAATGCCATCCAACCACTTCATCCTGTCACCTCCTTCTCCTTTTGCCCTCCATCTTCCCCAGTATCAGGGTCTGCCTAAACACATTAAGCAAACAAATACTTTAAGAAATAAAGTCACTTTAACACATACAAACAGAATGGTAATTACAGTTGTTAGACAACTGTCATTTGAAATTTCAGTGGTATTAACACAGAGAGTGTATTTGATCTATAGATACATATGCTATTGTCGAATCCTAAGTAGCTGATGTTTCCTTTTCTCTCTGCTTCTAGATGAAGGATGTTGTTTTGAACTGGCTTATCTTATGTTCTCTGATTCTTGAGACACAACCTGATATAAATTGATGAAATGTGACATGCTTGTCACTTTTCATTAAAACTGACTACAAATAAGAAAATATCCATGTAACTGAAATGTTTCCCCATTACTGGTTCCTGGCAGATTATGGTTTAACAGCATAGCCCTACATGGAAAGGAAAAACAATAAAAGCAGCTGAGGCCTAAACAAAAGATAGTTAAAACACTGAATTATATATTCTCAGGATTCTATCTTGTTTCTCCATGGTTTGATTTGGAAGATTGAATCATGATTATTTCTAAAGCCAATGGTCAGACTATGTATGTGGTATGAGATGAAGAATAGAACAGATGAACTAAACACCAGTATTCCTTTTTGTGGAAAGCATATTTAGTGAAATGGGACAGAAACTGTGCAGCTTGTACATGATATATGACTAGAAATGTTTCTCATTAGAATGCTTTTCTGACTTGTCCAGGAGGCATTATACATTAAGCCATGTTCTTAGTGATGCAGAAAATTTCTACTTATAATGCCATATGAATTCCACCTTCTACTATTATGAAAATGAGGAGTAACAGAAAGATACTCCATTTTCTTTCTGTCACTCTCAGAAAATATTAAGTTAATAATATGAAAAAGTATTTATCTAAATGCCTATCTTTTTTAACGTCAATGCAAGGCAAGAAATAGCCCAATGCAATTTGATTTAATTTATACATGGTGGAAAAAAGATAACATATAGCTGAAAGAATGTATTTTAGCTAGTAAAAGTAAAACTAGAAATCATTTCAAAAAGGCCAAATATTCTAGATTTACCTTTAACTGTCACAGATAAAAAGGATTAATTAATGAAGTCTGCACTCAATAGATAAAGGACTCCATTGGTACTCTGTTAATTTTCTTGAAAGAAAAAGATAATCCAGGTTGAATTTTCTCTTTAGTTTGAAATGTATTCCAGCTCTTTCTTCTTAATATGAGGAAAAAAAGAAAAAGCAGAATATAAAAGCTAAAATTGAATAATAAAAGTTACATCAGTAACATCTTTTAAATTTTTTGCTAAAGTATGCAATGTATACATTTTAAATTATGAATCTCATATAATTTTAACAGAAATCTCCTGGAATTTTTTAAAATACCTAAGACTCTGAAATCTGTCCTATATCATGATTTATGATATTATAGAACATTAACATCACCTAGTGCTACAGTAATCAAATTAGATTTCATGTACAAATGATGGAATATGAACTATTACTTATTCATTTTATTTAGTAATGAATAAGGTGCTTATTGCTTCCACAATGCAAAATTACCATGTAAATGTCTTCTCAACACTATGTAAAACAATCTTAACAGTACCTATGATGTAGGCAGAACTCACACAAAGGATGAAGATGTTATATTCATTAACAAAAATAACATAAAACTTCAGTAAGATTCACTGGGAAATAGTCTTACAGGTATTGTGAAAATGTCAGATACAATAATGATTAATAACAATCTATAAAATTAGATTTGAGGTTTAGCATCCAAAATCACTGCAGATGGTGATTGCAGCCATGAAATTAAAAAATGCTTACTCCTTGGAAGCAAAGTTGTGACCAACCTAGATAGCATATTAAAAAGCAGAGACATTACTTTGACAACAAAGGTCCATCTAGTCAAAGCTATGGTTTTTCCTGTGATCATGTACAGATGTGAGAGTTGGACAGTGAAGAAAGCTGAGTGCCGAAGAATTGATGCTTTTGAACTGTGGTGTTGGAGAAGACTCTTGAGAGTCCCTTGGACTGCAAGGAGATCCAACCAGTCCATTCTGAAGGAGATCAACCCTGGGTGTTCTTTGGAAGGAATAATGCTAAAGCTGAAACTCCAGTACTCTGGCCACCTCATGCGAAGAGTTGACTCATTGGAAAAGACCCTGATGCTGGGAGGGATTGGGGGCAGGAGGAGAAGGGGATGACAAAGGATGAGATGGCTGGATGGCATCACCGACTCAATGGACATGAGTTTGGGTGAACTCCGGGAGTTGGAGATGGACAGGGAGGCCTGGCGTGCTGTGACTCATGGGGTCGCAAAGAGTCGGACATGACTGAGTGACTGAACTGAACTGAATTGAAAACATGAAGTTTTTGCCTTCAAGGTTAATGAAGGTTCACCTCAAATAATGCTGTAAGAGTTTTAAGTAGTTATAATCAAATGAGTTAAAATTAAGCTGTTATCAAAGTCATTAAAAATTACCTTTATAAAGGGAATTTTTTTCTACATGTTAAAATGAGGACTCTGACAACACCTCTACAGCAATTTCTCCAGATTAAAGTTTATTTGTGTGTTTATTGGATTCACATTGAACAGCGGGAACAGGGGAAATGGCTGAGAGAATAACAGTAAGAGAAAAAAAGTAAGAAATAGAATAAATGGGATTATAACAATCCAGAAGCAAGACTAAAAGTGTTGGAGACCAGAAGGACCTCAAATTGAAAGACTGACCCATTTATACATTGACCATATAATGTATCATCAAAACAGGGACAACTTTTAATATCTAAAAGGGTCATTATAGCAGTTATAAAGAGACAGCAGAAGTAAGCCATGACAATAGACCCACAAGTGTGAGAAAGGTCCCCTCCAAACCTCCTATTGGTCAGCTCCCCAGGCACTAACAAAATTGAGTTAAAAAAAAAAAAAGAAAGAAAGAAAGAAAAAAGAGCCCTCCCACCTTCCTATTTTGGCAAAAAACCTCCTTCAGTTCAATACAGTCGCTCAGTCGTGTCTGACCCTTTGCGACGCATGAACCACAGCACACCGACTTCCCTGTCCATCACCAACTCCAAGAGCTTACTCAAACTCATGTCCATTGAGTTGGTGATGCCATCCAACCATCTCATCCTCTGTTGTCCCCTTCTCCTCCCAACTTCAATCTCTCCCAGCACCAGGGTCTTTTCCAATGAGTCAATTCTTCGCATCCAGCGGCCAAAGTATTGGAGTTTCAGCTTCAGCATCAGTCCTTTCAATGAATATAAGCTCCTTAGGTGGTCATGTTTTTCCCTTTCAGCTCCTCTGGGCAAAATGCCCATATCAGAAACATGTCAGAAATACATCCACATGACCCTCTTATGATCCAGATCCCCAACTGCACAGCTCAAAGTATGACACGTGACTGTAGGGCCCTAGGGGGACAGACTTGTTATAGAAAAAAATGAAATTAACAGAAATGGCAGGAATGAATGAATGAGTCATTAATGAATGAAACCATTCAATTAATTTTCAGTTACTAGGGGTCATTGCAAGCAAGAGGCTCAGTATTTTAAACCTCCAGTGGGAACAATCCCCTTCAATGTCAGCTCCTATTAAGATGCAGAGTGGCCAGAACACTCAGAAGAAAGAAATATGGAGATTCTGGGTTTGGTACTACTATATAAGGAAGGAAAGAGACAGAGAGAGAGAAAGAGAGAGAAAGTAAAGGAGAGAGAAGGAAGGAAGGAAGAAAAGAAAGAGGAAAGTAGGGAGGGAGGAAAAGGAAGAAAGAAAGAGAAAAATTGTGACATAAAATGACCCTAACTGTGTGCAAATTTCAAGACTCTTAAAGAAGGAAAGCTGAGTCACTGAGCAATGGAAGATAGTTTATCACTAGCAACTTGATATGCAAAATGAGGAAGAAGAGACAAATGTTTTCATTTCACTGATGCTCTAATTTCCTATAACTGACAAATGGAGCTCAGTTAAACAATTATTTTTTAATTGGCTATATTGTGTGGCATGTGGGATCTTAGTTCCCCAACAGGGATTGAACCTGTGCCCTCCTGCAATAGAAGCGTTAAATCTTAACTCCTGGAACACAAGGGAAGTCACCAGTTAAACAATTTTTAAAACTTTTCTAACTACTTTAATTAATGGAGAAATGCCATGGGTAAGAGGCCTCAAAAAACAAAGGAATAATTAAAGAAAGATAATTTTGTTACGAAATGAAAAAAACATAACTGCTATTTAAGTGCCAACTATGTTCTGGGTACTATCTAAGCAATGTACCCAATGACAGAATTGAATGAAATAAGTTCAGAAATGCAAACTGACTTCTGAAATCATATAGGCAATATCCTCTTCCAAGACTATTTGAAGATCAAGGCTAGAGCACATTTTCTTTCTTGACTATAGTGGATTTTCCCATAAACTTGATTGATGTTCTATTTCACTGTAGATATAAATTAAATAATTTCTCATTAGAAAATGGACTGTATTCTCCTGGAGAGAATTTCAAACATATGTGAAATATTGATCCATGTATCAGTCTTTAGTATCACAATTCAAATTTTTTGATCATTGGTGTTGGTTGTACTTGCTTTTCCAATTTCTTCATTCTCATTCTCTGGTCCCACTCTAATCAGGACTCATCTCTCCCCATTCTATTAAAACTTTGCTAAATTTGGGGATTAATTTTCCATCACATCTTTGGTTGTTCAGTTGCTAAGTCGTGTCCAGCTCTCTGCCACCCCATGGACTGCAGGTTTCCCTGTTCTTCACTATCTCCTGGAATTTGCTCAAACTCATGGCCATTGTGTCAATGATGTCTTGCAACATCTCATCCTCTGTTGCCCCCTTCTCCTCCTGCCCTCAATCTTTCCCAGCATGGGGGACTTTTCCATTAATAGGGACAGATAGCTCACTGTTTCCTTTGTGAAAGAGTGCCATCGTCACTCTTTCTCAACCTTTGCTTGTTTTTCCTCATCTCCTCACTTTAAATATTAGCTTAACTCAGAGCTCATTCTTTGGTCTTTCTTTCTTCTCCACTCACACCATTTGTGGTTACATCTCATTTATATCATGTATTCAAAAATTGTTTCAAAATTTACATCTCCAGGCAGGATCTCTCTTCTGACCTCAGAATCATCAAGGCAAATCATCATGTACATGTTTAATAGATACCTCAAATAGTTAGCTTATTGTATCCAAAAACAAACTTTTGATCTACCCCCACCTCCAACTCACTCTTTTCAATCTTACTTCCACACAGTCTCCACTATCACAGGAAATGGAGAATCTCTTGAGTTACCATGAACCTCAGGATTTTCCTTGACTTCTTTCTTATTTTCAGATCAAGACACCCAAGACAGCAGATTCTCCTTCAAATAATATCTAGAATACAACTACATCTCCCCACCTTGACTACTACTGTCATCATCTCTCTTTTAACTAATATTGCAATAATGACTGGTTTCACAGCATCTGCCTTTGCTCCACACCTCAAATGTATTCCATTCTCAGTGTAGAGTAATCCTTTTAATACATAAGTCAGATTCTTGTCACATCTCTGCTCAAAATTTTCTAGTGACTTTCCAACTCCAAAACTCAAAATCCTTATGATGGCTTGGAAGCACTTACATATTTGAGCACTCCAGTCCTCTAAGGTCTCATCTAATATTTCTTCCTTTATCCATCTACTTCACCCAGAACTTCTTGCTACACCTTGAGCACAGCAAAAAAAAAAAAAAAAAAACAACAACACCCTCCTTTTCTCATGCTATTCCCATGCCTGGAATGATCTTACCCCAGATACACTCAGTTCAGTTCAGTCGCTCTGTCATGTTTGACTCTGCAACCTTGTGGACTGCAGCACATCAGGCCTCTCTGTCCATCACCAGCTCCCATAGTTTACTCAAACTCGTGTCCATTGAGTCGGTGATGCCATCCAACCGTCTCATCCTCTTTCGTCCCCTTCCACCTTCAATCTTTCCCAGCATCAGGGTCTTTTCCAATAGGTCAGTTCTTAGCATCAGGTGGCCAGAGTTTTGGAGCTTCAGCTTCAGCATCAGTCCTTCCAATGAATATTCAGGACTGATTTCCTTTAGGATGGACTGGTTGGATCTCCTTGCAGTCCAAGGGACTCTCAACAGTCTTCTCCAAAACCACTGCTCAAAAGCATCAATTCTTCAACGCTTAGCTTTCTTTATAGTCTAACTCTCATATCCATACATGACTACTGGAAAAACCATAGCTTTGACTAGATGGACCTTTGTACCCTACATGGGTTGTTTCATCATTACTTTGAATCTTCTCACAAATATCACTTTGCCCATAATATTTTTCTTATTACCAACTTTAAAACAGTATCTAAGATTCTTTATCATCTGGGTTAATTTTTTCAAAAGTTGAAACAAGAAAAAAGTGTGTTTAGTCAGGGAAGGTAATGAGAAATTGGGGCCTGTCAATTATAACATATATATATAATATGTATGTCTATTTACTGCCTGTTTCCCCTAATAAAAGTTCCTTAACGGCAGGAATTAATATATCATATATTAGCTGGCTCTATCCCTAGCTCCTCCACAAAATCTTCATCATAGTGGCTACTCAATAATATTTTGCTGAATAAATAATTGCTTTATAAGTAACATACAATCATTTAATTGTATTTTGTCTATCTAAGGTATTTACACATTTACTGCATTCTCTTCAGCCAAGTGTCATATTTAAATTTCTAGTTCAGAATCTACAGTGCAATGATCATGTTTATCTGTGGTACTTGGTTCTCAAGAAAGCAAACATTTGTTCATTGTAGCATATTTTTCAATAGCAAAAATATGAAAATGACCTAAATGTTCACCAATGGATGAATTTTTTAAAAACATCATATGTTTATAAAACAAAATATTATTAAGCCATAAAAATAAGGAAATCTTGACATTTGTGACAACATGAATGCACTTTGATGGCATTATGCTAAGATAAATAAGTCAGAGATATACAAATACCATAGGATCACAGTTACATGTAGAATCAGAAAGGAAAAGAAACAAAATAACAACCCATAGAAAAAGACATCAGTGCACTGAGATGACCCAGAGGGATGATACAGGGAGGGAGGAGGGAGGGGGGGTCAGGATGGGGAACACGTGTATACCTGTGGCAGATTCATGTTGATGTATGGCAAAACCAATACAATATTGTAATTAGCCTCCAGTTAAAATAAATAAATTTATATTAAAAAAAAAAGAAAAAGAGATCAGTTTTGGTAAAGTTACCCGAGGCATGTGATAGACAGAGGGAGAACTGGATGAAGGTGATCAAAAGGTAAGTTCCGGTTACAAGCTAAATAAGTAGTAGAGATGTAATGTACACATGATGACTATCACTAAGACAGCCACATGGTATATATGAAAGTTCTTGAAAGTAGACCCTATGAATTTTCATCACGAAGAAAACAAAACTCTTTTTGCTTCTTAAAAAAAGTTTTCAGTGTCTGAATTTAGGAATATTCTTAAAGCTGACTTTCATTTTAATTGAAATCATATCTATTAAAAAGAAATTGCAACATCAGAGCATGGGATTAAAACTTCATTATTTATCAACTACTTATTGGAGATACATGCTCTATTTGAAAGTTAAAATGCTAGTATTTCTTGTTTCAATACTAAAAATGCTCAAACTTGATGAAGCAGCCCATGCAACAAAGAGTAGTATAAACTTTTTAAAAGATTAATAAAGAATAATTTGGTTAATTATAAACTGTAGAACTGGTCATTATATAAGTTCTCAACTTAAAAAGGCTTTTTATTATTACATAGAAAACATCAGGGGCTCTTGAATTTTGTTCAAAGCAATGAGAATGGGTACTAGTCAGACTGTTAACATGACCTGTCATACTGGTTGGAGACCATGGTTGAGGAAGATAGCTATTTTTTGCTCCTAGGTGACTAAGAGATCTGGGTTACTTTTTTCAAAAGTTGAAACAAGAAAAAAGTGTGTTTAGTCAGGGAAGGTAATGAGAAATTGGGGCCTGTTGATTATAACATATCAGAATGATGTGGTGAGAATAAAACATCAAACAATGAAAACTCTGGGTCTTAAAGCTCAGGATAAAAATCATTAGAATAGTTGGGGGGGGGGAAGAATGCAAATAATCAATATATATTAAACATAATGCATCAAGTTCCAAGGCAAGAATTTTAAACATACATACTGATTTACAATCAAAGACAACCTTGTAGAATGATTATTGGTATCTTCAATTTATCGATTAGTCAACTGAGAAAAAATACAAGCAAGTTGCTATTGTTATAAAAGTAATTTTTATAAACTGTATATTATCCCCAACTCCTTTCCAGTGGATTTATTATATGCCCCTGCCCCTTGCCATATTATTTGCTATGCTTCTCTGAGGAAGGAATATCTTTCTGCAGATTATGAACATCATGCTGTTTATATGACTTGCTCTAGATGTATATAAAAGTTATATTCATTTAAAAACTTCAAGAACAATCACATGAATCTGTCACAGTATCATCCTTTCCTTTTGTCCAGGAGATAGGATTTTCTTCTTCAGCCTGGATACAGGATAAATAAAGCATGTAAAATAGAGTAGAATACATATGATATAAAATATAAGAGAGGAAATAAAGTTTTTGTATTGTAAGCAACTTAGACTTAGGGGTTGATTTTTATGCAGTGTAACCTTGTGAAGGTCAACAGATACAGTGATAAAATATGTAACTCAAAATCAAATTAAATTTAATTAGCTTTAAATCCTCTATGACGTCTATTGCATTACTCTGCCTCTCAAGATGTGATATGAAAAGCCACGAGTGGATGATGTCATTCAGAGCTGAGGGTAAATGTTCAAGAAAAATCTTGGGAAATCTCCATTTGATGGATATACAAAAAAAGAGGAGATGAGGAGAACAAGAAAAAATTATAAAAATGCAATATTTGAATAGTTAGTGCAAGAAAGAATTTCAAAAAATGGAATAATCTGCAAAATCAAATATTGAAGAAAATGAGAAAGATTAGGACTAAGAGGAAATTGAGAAAAGATTTCTAGTGTCAGAAATCAGACTACCATATTTTTCAATGATTGCTTGGCACATTTGAAGATTAAGATCTCAAGATAAGGCAAGTGTTCCTAACTTGAATCCATTACGCTTTGGTATAGGCCCTTGGATTACCAAAATATGAACCACCAAGTATATAGACTTCATATTGCTTATGTAACAAATTACTACAGAGTCAGCAGTTTAAAACAATAAAAATTTATAAACTCATAGTTTGTATGTGTCAGAAATCTGACACAGGACTCATTGAGCTAAAGTCAAGGTGTCAACAGAGCTACTTTACTTTTTATAAGCTCAAGAGATGAATCAAATTCTAAGCTCATTTAGGCTTTGGTCAAATTCATTTACTAACAGTTGTATGAATTCCTATTTATTTATTTTTATTCCTATTTATTTGCTGACTGTGAGCAAGAGACTCTCAATACTCCTAGATACTTTAATCCTTGCACATTTGTTGTTGCTCAGTCACTGAGTTGTGTCCAACTCTTTGTGACCCCATGGGATGCAGCACATCAGGCTTCCCTCTCTTTCTCAATATCTCCCAGAGTTTGCTCAAACTCATGTCCACTGAGTCAGTGATCTCATCCAACCATCTCATCCTCTGTCATCCCTTTATCCTCCTGCCCTCAATCTTTCCCACCATCAGGATCTTTTCCAATGAGTTGACTCTTTGCATCAGGTGGCCAAAGAACTGGAGCTTCAACATCAGTCCTTCCAATGAATATTCAGGGATGATTTCCTTTAGGATTGACTGGTCTGGTCTCTTTGCTGTCCAAGGGACTCCAAAGCTGCTTTTCTAAATTTCTGTGAACAAAATTCTAGGATAACACACTAGTTTACATTTTTAAAAGCCCTCCAGGCAATTCTTCTGCAGAGTAAAACTTAAAAACAGCTTCTCTATGGACTCTACAGTGAGCTTCATTACATCAAATACCTGAAATTTTATGAAAAAGCTAGTCATTGTGTGCATTTTTCTAAGATTAGTTTACCTAATTTTTAGAGGCTAAAAAGGCACTGTCACCCATAATAATAACAACACACTCAAGAAATGAGTGAATATTGAAAAAAATCAGGAGGGAAGCTTACTCTTGATAACTTGGGAGCAATGTCATAAAGGAAATGAATGGTATAGTATGATAACTTGATAAAGAAGTCCATTTGAGAGAGTATTTTTAGGAGAGGTGAGAATTGATCGTTTTAGAAGCAAAGAATTAATGAATAGGAAAATTCAAAAGCAGAAAACTGAAGTAGCATATTACCTGCAGCTATGGTATAAAGAGGACAGTAGGCAGTTTTAATTTTGTGTAATAGAATAATGCTATTTAAAAAAGAAAAGAAGAAATAGAGAACAGGTAAAGATGGAGAGAATCCCTGAGATAACATGGTTTCAATCTTTTAAGTAGGGAAAGATTACCTGCTCATCTAGAAATGAGAGATCTTGAGCACTATGGTATAAGTTTATAAAAGAAGCAAAGAGTTGAGGGGAAAAGTAGAGATCAGCTAAAGGTGAAAATAAAATAAATGGACCTTCAATGCTGTGAATTTAGAATAAATAACATGAATTGAACAAAAATTATTTTCACTAATAAAATTGTTTCTTTTTATTTCAGCATTTCTCTGCTGTGGTCCCATAATTTAAATGACTAAAGAATTTAAAATCACATGTGTGGACACTATTTCTGAAGTGACAATTTAGAGCATATTTAATAGGATACTAACTATGCTGATATGCAAAAGATCTGTATTTAAATCTCAAATTTATTATTGTTTGATAAGTAAATTTAGACAAATCTTTTTTTTTTAAGAAACAGATTTTTTTTTGTATTTATTTATTTTTTTACACGAACTCCCAAACATGAACCCCCCTCCCACCTCCCACCCCACATCTTCCCTCCAGATCATCCCCATACACCAGCCCCAAGCATCCTGCATCCTGCATTGAACATAGACTGGCAATTCATTTCTTACATGATAGTATACATATTTCAATGCTATTCTCCCAAATCATCCCTCCCTCTCCCTCTCCCTCTCCCTCTCCCTCAGAGTCCATAAGTCCGCTCTACACATCTGTATCTTTTTTGCTGTCTTGCATGCAGGGTCCTCATTACCATCTTTCTAAATTCCATATATATGTGTTAGTATACTGTATTGGTGTTTTTCTTTCTGGCTTACTTCACTCTGTATAATTGGTTCCAGTTTCATCCATCTTATTAGAACTGATTCAAATGTATTCTTTTTAATGGCTGAGTAATACTCCATTGTGTATATATACCAC
>SJYX01013616.1:111099-139156 GCA_006410675.1 Oreotragus oreotragus
AAGTTAAATAAGCAGGGAGACAATATACAGCCTTGACGTACTCCTTTTCCTATTTGGAACCAGTCTGTTGTTCCATGTCCAGTTCTAACTGTTGCTTCCTGACCTGCATACAGATTTCTTTTACGGTTTAGGGTCTTAAATTCAAGAGTTCAACCCACTTTCAATGAATCTTTGTGTGTAATATAAGATAGTAGTCTGCTACTACTAAGTCACTTCAGTTGTGTCCGACTCTGTGCGACCCCATAGACGGCAGCCCACCAGGCTCCCCTGTCCCTGGGATTCTCCAGGCAAGAACACTGCAGTGGGTTGCCATTTCCTTCCCCAATGGGTGAAAGTGAAAAGTGAAAGTGAAGTCGCTCAGTCGTATCTGACTCTTAGATAGTAGTCCAGTTTCATCCTTTTACATGTGGCTGTCCAGTTTTCCCAGCACCATTTATTGAAAACACTATCCTTTCCCCATAACATATTCTAAACTCCTTTATCATAAATTAATTAACCATATATGAGTTGGGATTATTTCTGGTCTCTCTATTCTGTTCATTGATCTCTATGTCTGATTTTATTTCAACACGATACTGTTATGAACACTGTAGGTTTCTAATATATTTATTTTTAAACAAAGGCCACCCAAATATTACATTCATCATCAACATCATGAGCCAACATTTTTACAAGATTCAACCATATGTGTTTCCCTCGAATCTGTACTACATTTGGTTTAGAACAGCTTTGCAAATAGATGTATTTTAGCTATATAGTTATATTTGATGTCTCCTGCATGTGAGTTGCAACCTAGATTCAAGGGTGAGTAGATTTCCCTCATATTGTCTTGGTAACTTCACTGGCAACCTGGGAGGGATAGGATATCAAGAACTAAGTTACCTCCTCTCTTACAAGGTTTTGCTTGCACTTCAGACATAAATGTCACATGGAAGTAGATTAATAAACATGAAATGAAGAAAGACAATTATACTACTTACTTTCCAAAACACAGACTGTGTTCATTCATCTAGATACATATAATAACAATAACTGTTAGCTTTTGAATAAAGTACATATAAGATTCATATACAGAAATAGGCAAGATGTTATATATTAATCCAGATTTATTTGCTAAGAAAAAAAGAATGAAATAGACTATATATCACCTTACAAGTCATCTATCATTTTCTTATGAATGTTAAGGCAATAGTCTATAAAATAGGCTAATAACTCTATAGAAATCACTATATCTGAATACCTCCTAATCTTCCCTAAGGGAACATTTAATTATCTGTTTTTCAGAGATATGACTAAAATCTATTTTGAGGCTTATAAAAAAAGAGGACATAGTCACAAAAATTACTTAAAGAGGGAAAGCAAATTTAGTTAAGAAAAATGCATCCTAGTAAAAAATTGAGAACTTTTGGGTATTTTAGTGGCCAAAATAAACTCCAATTAAAATAAATAAATTTATATTTTTAAAAATTTTAAAAAGAAACTTCAAAACATTTGCCATATTGTAGATTCTGTAAAGTCCCAGATGCATTCTAAAGTTTAAGAACCAAAATTAAGTTAAAATGAGCAAAAATTAATGTAAAACTAATAAATTCTACATAGCCATTAAAATTTCAAAAATTATTTCCAAACTATTTTTTACTAATATAAAGCAAATTTTAAATGTTCCAGAGTATACAAATTACATTGTGAAAATTAGTGCTCTCTCCAAATGTTTTGTCACTTGATTACTAGATACTATGAAACTCTGGTTTAAATTGCAGGTCTAGAGTTATTCATAAAACAATTTTATGGCAACATGCTTGTTTTTTTTTTTCAACACCTTTTACTGGAACCTCCAGTGAAATTATAAAGTAAATATTTCTCAGAATGAAAAAAATGAGAATAGTTTATCTTTCAAAGGCATATCTGGGCCTTTCAAAAATATAATTAGAGTCCAGCTAAGTGCTTCAGGCAAGTTGCTTAATCTTTTCACTTTCAAAAAGTGTGTGTGTGTATGTGTGTGTGTGAAAAATTCTTGTGTGAAAATCAAACTCTTTGTAGGTATGACAACTATCTAATCACCTCCATGTGTTCAGGATGATTGCATTTGTTGTATATTATAGATTGATACAGTATTGAAGAGAAGTAAGTAAACAAGGGGAAAGGAACAGCACAACAGACTGGATTCATGGTTTCTAGCAGAAGAAATATAAATGAGTTTGAATATATTCTGAATGAACACAAAACCCTGATTTATAAAGAAAATAAAAATTCTGCAAAGTTTTTTCTAGCACAGATATGAAAGACTATTTGGGATTTTTAGCAAACCTGTGATGTTGTTGCTAGAGTAAGTAGTAAGTTCTTAAGGACTGGCAATCGATACCTTCAAAGCAGTTGGAAACTTACATATGGCAAACATGTATTATAAAATCGATTTTTATAGCAGAAATCTATATATCAAGCAGGTTTGTTGGAAGTAAATGATAAAATGAATATAGCTCTAGAAAGGGAGTACTCAAGACGGTGCAATGAGCTGAAGTGACATAAATTATAAAAGACAACTGAGGTGCAAGGCAAAGGAAGTACAATCAATTTTTCTGATGGGGTATAGTGACTTACCTGTTGTCTTTTTAATACATTGTCAAATAAGCAAAGGATATTTATTAGTGAATTTTTTGAACCAGTACCAGTTTGCAAGAATCATCAGTAATTGCTGCAAAATGTTTAGTGTGGAAAAAACTAACAAGTAGGGCAAAGATTTCTTCTACTGTAATTAATCTTTAATACAAATGTACAAGTACATTTTACCTGAGTCTTTTATAATGTCTTTAATTCCTAGTTACGAGAGGATGAACTTAATTTTCCAATTTAATCCTATAAACAGAAAGCTCTTCCTTTTTATAATCAGAGAAAAAACCCCAAATTTTTATAAACTGTCAATATTTGTTTAGCATCTTTAAAAATTATCATCTTACTCCTGAATAGGAAACTTTCCGTACTAATATTTAATTTTATAATAATATAGTCTAGAAAATCATAAAATTGTGGTCTATTTATTTCCTGTCTTTAAGTAACTAATGACAAATATATCATGCATTACCCAAAGAAACCAGCATACTGATTTAAGAGGGAAGTGGGTTGTGTTTTTTGTGCAATTAACTTTTCAAAAGTGGAAAGTGGAATGTTCAACAACTGAGAAATGTAAATACAATTGCACCATTAAATCCCCCTTGTTTTTCAAGCTAGCAATCTACATTCTATATGGAATGACTATTTTTATTACAAAGTTCCCAAGCTCTCCAACTTGTCAATAAGTCAATATTATAAGAATGTTCTTTATCATCTTCTATCTAAAACTGTAAAATCATTGAGACTTTTTTCCCAACATATTCATGTCTTACAATTTACAAGTAGAACTTTATGGTAAACTTCTTGTAAACTTTATGGCTACTACTCTCTTTCCTCAGTATTTAAAAACACACACTGGATTTGGGGTAAGTTACAGCCATGAAATTAAAAGACAACTCCTTGGAAGGAAAGTTATGACCAACCTAGATAGCACATTAAAAAGCAGAGACATTACTTTGCCAACAAAGGTCCATCTAGTCAAGGCTATGGTTTTTCCAGTGGTCATATATGGATGTGAGAGTTGGACTGTGAAGAAAGCTGAGTGCTGAAAAATTGATGCTTTTGAACTGTGGTATTGGAAAGGACTCTTGAGAGTCCCCTGGACTACAAAGAGATCCAACCAGTCCATCCCAAAGGAAATCAGTCCTGGGTGTTCATTGGAAGGACTGATGCTGAAGCTGAAACTCCAATACTTTGGCTACCTCATGCAAAGAGTTGACTCATTGGAAAAGACTCTGATGCTGGGAGGGATTGGGGGCAAGAGGAGAAGGGGATGACAGAGGATGAGATGGCTGGATGGCATCACCAACCCGATGGACATGAGTTTGGGTAAAATCCGGGAGTTGGTGATGGACAGGGAGGCCTGGCATGCTGCGATTTGTGGGGTCTCAAGGAGTCAGATCCAACTGAGCGACTGAACTGAACAACTACTCCCATAGTTAATGGAAATGAATCATTTCCATAAATAATACATGGATTTAGAGAATAATCCTGTTGCAATTTTTTAAGTCTCCACTTCAACTGACACTTATTTTTCACTTGTTGGGGGATAATATTATTTCTTGAGAAATCTCTTGGAGGTATTCAAGTTGACATAATACTCTGGCAAATCACTATGAGCTACAGCTCATTGGAGAGTTGAAATATAAATAAGTTTTTCCAGGTATATAAACCATGATCTTTTTATTTTAATCAAATATGGCCTGTTAAATTTCATAAATGTGAATGATGCTAGAGAAAAAGTAATTCTTCTTCTTAGTTCAAAATATTTGAAATAAAATTTAACTATATCACAGAATTAAAGAAAAATACAAAATGGACTGTTTGAGTTAATACAAATATTTACGAACTGCTGAATTCCTTCATTTGTCCTTAGTCCTAGCACTCAAGCATTACAGAAAGGAGTAAATGAAGACTTTATTATTAAATTGAAAGTTTGTATCTGCCTTCTGTCAGTGCATAATTTCTTTGCCAAGTACTGTCACTGGGTTCCATCTGGTATATTCACAATCCCAGTTTAAAATCTGCAGAAAGATTTCAGGTAAGGATGAGAAATAAAGTGAATTGGTGTTTCGTTTATTTCACTTTTAAGCATGATGGTCATTATAAGAAATTCCTAATCAGTTTTCCTAGGGTGAAAAACAGATTGCATATTACAAAAATCCTTTTTTTTTTTTTTTACGGAGTTTAAAAAAAAATAGAAGGTACACATTTTAAGCTAAAATTCATGGTAATAAAATGAGCACACTGTTATAGCATATTTTCAAATGATATTATGGCCATCTGCACTGGGTTGAATGTTTTTCACTATCTAAAAATTTAAAGAAACTTCTAAAAAAGACAAGAATTATAATAAAAGAGTCATCCCTAACTGTTAACAATGTCAGGACCAAACACGTGAAAGAAATTGCCTAAAATGCAAATGATTATGATGCCAAATCCAATACAGTACTGTAAAGTAAAATAAAGTAAAATAAATAAATAAAAGGAAATGGATATTAAAAAAAAGAAGAAAATATACAATTTTCAAATGAAGGGATTTTTAGTTGGTATCCATAACAAACAGTAATCATTATATGTCAGATATCAATTGCCCAAGTGGATAAAAAGCATATTGTTACATATTTAATATATTGTACTCCAAGAATATGAACTTAAGCTACTTAATACTACACTCAGTGAACCCTATGTCCTGAATAAACAACGGGTATACAATAAGTTGCACACAAAAAAGAAAAAAGACAACCATAGGTGGTTAGATTCAAGACATACAATTCTCTATTCCCATAGGTAGAATGTAGTACCATCTTCCACTAGGTGATATAGTGCAATAACATCTCACCTACAACACATCTGTTTTCCAGCCGACAATGGGCCAAAACAACACTTCAGACTTGGGGAAAAAATGTTTTCCTCTCAGAGTAGTGCTGACATAAATCCTAATGACTTGATACTTTTAACTACCTCCTTTTAACAATCTCTTGTACAATTCTCCAGCAGGGTCTTGAAATGAGCTGAGAGTGAAATGCTACCCACAGCACTTAAATCAGACTCTGTTCCTAACAACAGGTTTTTCTCAACCACTCTTTTTCTTCTCTGTCTTCCTCATTATTGTCATCACTGTGCACTTCTTCTTTGCTTGAGAGAAAATATTGGCATTTTTGGAGTGAAATACTGAAATGGTGCATTTGTTTTATTGATGATTCTGAGTGGCTAACACTCACACAACTAAAGACTGCAAACTTTGTTGATGAGCCTAAAAGTTAGGAACAAATTAAACAGAGTAGTAAAACATTCTTCCAAATTAATTAGTAGGTTTTTGTCTAATCTTCCCTGCATAAGAAAGTAGGTGGGTAAAATAAATCTGTATATCCGGCACTGATTAAAGTTCCAACCTAGCAAATGAATGTAATAACAACTCTTTACTCATATACATTAAATGTGTTTTTAGAAACTTCTGAACCTAAAAGAGAATTGTTAATTTTTGCAAGTATGAAAAAGCTTTTAACAGTGCAACATCTACCTCAGCTTCTACCTGAGGCTGATTAATGAGCAAGCGTTAGTAATGAAATGTAGTAAGGTACATATTAAAGGAGATTTAGACACCCTATTAAACTTCCAGTCTTGCAACCTATATATAGCAATTTATTTGTATAAGTTTCTTTAATACTAACATTGCTATGAGGGTCTTATATTTACTAAATTACTCTGATATAATTCACATAATAAATGTTAATCCTAAACTCTTTCATGGACAAGAGCTCTCACAACCCTCATCTTCCCCAAGCTTCTGGGTGTTGTAAAGAGTTCTGTTTTTAACTAAAGAAAAATTGTGGTAGTAACTTAATATTCTTGATCTTAACTACCTTAAGGCTTAGGTGAATTATTTTATTATATCTTAGTACATTGGTCATATCATAATATATACCTCCTAAAGATTAGGTTTGATCTAGGTTGTTTATAGAAAAGGGAGTCATATTAACAATAGACCTAGATCTTCATTTACCATAAGAAGTTTATCTGTATTTGTTCTTCAAAAAAGAGTTTTAGACTAGTTATTTTAACTGTTAGTGTTAGAAATGCTAAGCAGGAATGAAAGTATTATTTTAAACAATCTCTTTTTAAATTACTAAATTTACAATTGCAGAGTCTTACCTTTATAATAACACAACACCAAAAAATGCTCTTAACGTAAACCTATTTTCTTGCTTTCAAAGCCTCCCCTCATGAAAGTCAACTTTGAAACAACAGCCTTAAAAAATAGGATATATAGACTTCTTAGATGAATCTTATTTCTCAATGTGGTTTCCCTTGAGAACTGGTCATTTCATCTCAAAATGTCTCTATAAAGATGGATATAAGAATTGAAGTGAGAAAAGTAGATATATAAATACTGTTCCTAAATCATTGTATTTCTAATAGCTACAGTCTTAGTCAATCTACCTTTCAGGTAACTATTCAGATTTCATATCCCTTTAGGGAACTCGGGCTTGGTTTAACCAATTTTCTTTGGAATCCGGATCAAATTCACTGTATATTTAGATTTTAAAACTTAGAACCATAAGATGCAAAAATTCTCTTTATTTCACAGTTCACTAGATCAGTCTACCAACAGAGGAGGAAGTGAAGTGGAAAATATTAAATGTCCCACATGATACAGAAGGGAACTGATACAAAAAAGAAAGAAGCAGATTATTCCATGAAAAAGTAAACATTTATCATAGCAAATCACAGTGAAGATAGAAGGTTAGCACCCTGTACTTCTATCTATAAAGGTATGAAAGCACATCTTTGTGTTCCCTCAGTAGCAAAATAACACTTGCAAAAGGCTGAGAAGCTTTGTATGTCTGTTTTCTACAGCTCTCCCCCTACAAGGTTTTGTTTTGTTTTTTTTCTGTTTGTTTTTGTTTGTTTGTTTTTTTAGGACAAGGTCTTTTTTGTTTGCTCGTTTGTTTAAACAAAAGTACCTAGGGGATCCTTTTTAATAATGGAAAGTGCTTCTTTCATTCAACACTGAGATCTGACCTGTTACAAATCTGTACTATACACTGTGTAAATGGATAACAAATCAATTGCAAACCAACTGAATTGTATAAATCTTAGTCTTGTTGCTAAAATCTCTTCTGGTTCTTTGAACATATAAACAAAATCTCGAAAACCAATAACCCAAATCATCAAGGAAAAAAGAGAACTGAGATAAAAAACCCAAAAATGAAAGAGGAGAAATTAAAACAAATATTACAGAAATACAAAGAATCATAAGAGGATACTATGTTATACCAACAAACTAGACAAACCAGGAGAAATCACAGAAATTATCCAAGATTAAACTATGAAGAAATAGAAAATATGACCAGATGGATTACTTGATACTGATATTGAATCAATAATTTAAAAACTCCCCCAAAACAAAAGTACAGGTCCAAATGACTTCATAGGTGAATTCTATAAAACATTAAAAAAAAAAAAAGTTAGCCCACAATATTGTGAAGTAAAAATAATAATAATAAGAAAAAAAAAGAGCTAACATTTATTGTTCTCAAGTTATTCCAAACTCATAAGGTCAATATTACCCTGATATCAAAAACAGACAAAGACAACACACAAACATGTCAGGCAATATCCCTGAAGAACATAGATGAAAAAAAATTTTTAATATTAGCCAATGGAAAAAAAATACATAAAAAGAATCATATACCATGATCATGTGGGATTTATTCTAGGGATACAAGAATGGTTCAAGAACCATATATTAATATGTTATACCACACTAATGAAATAAAGAATAAAAAAATCATATGATCATAGCAATACATGTAGAGAAAGCATTTAGAGAACTACATTTCCACTTAGGATAAAAACTCTTAACAAACTTCTTACAAAGGAAACATAGCTCAACATGATAAAGACCATATATATCAAATCCACAACTAACATCATACTCAATGGTGAAAAACTGAAAGCTTTTCATCTAAGACCAGGTATAAGATAAGAATGCTCATTCTCATACTTTTATTCAACATAGTATTGGAAGTCCTAGTGATAGCAATTAGTCAAGAAAAAGAAATAAAATGCATCCAAACGAGAAAGGAAAAAGTAAAACTGTTGCTATTTGCCAATGGCAGAATATTATATGTAGAAAATCTCAGTCTCCACCACAAAAACTATTACAACTAATAAATGAATTCAGCAAAATTTCAGGATACAAAAATAATAAATGCATTTTAATCTACTAATAACAAACCATTAGAAAGAGAAATAAAGAACAAAATATCATTTACAATTACAGCAAAAAGAATAAAACATGTATGGATAAATTTAACCAAGTAGTTGAAAGACATTTACTCTGAAAACTAAAAGATATTGAAGAAAAAAATTGAAGATGGCTACAAGTAAATGGAAAGATATACCATGGTCATGGATTGGAAGAATCAATATTGACAAAATGTTCATACTACCTAAAGCAATCTACATATTGAATACAATACCTATCAAACTTACAATGGTGTTTTTCACAGCAGTAGAACAAAAAAAAATTCTAAAATTTGTGTGGAACTACAAAATACCATCAATAGCAAAATAATCTTGAGGAAGAAGGACAAAGTTTGAGATGTGCTCCCAGACTTGAAATTTTACCCTAAATGATAGCAATCAGAACAGCACAGAACTGACACAAAAGCAGACACACAAGTCAATGGAACAGAACAGAGAGTCCAGAAATAAATTCACATCCTTATGGTCAATTAATCTATGACAAAGGAAGCAAGAGTGTACAATGAGGAGTAAGTACAATGGTCTTAAGTAAAGTTGGGAAAACTGGATAGCTATGTGCAAAAGAATGAAACTGGACCATTTTCTCACACCGTATACAAAAATTCAAAATGAATTAAGGGCTTAAATATAAGACCTGAAACTATAAAACTCCAGAAGAAAAAACAGGCAATTTGCTCTTTTACCTTGGTGTTAACATTATTTTTTGGATCTGTCTTCTCAGGCAAGAGCAACAAAAGCAAAAATAAACAGATGGGACTATTTTGCACAGGAAAGAAAACCATCAGCAAAATTAAAAATCAATCTATTGAACTGAAGAAGAGATTTGCAGTATCAAGAGTTTTATATTTAAAATATACTTTAAAAGACTCATACGACTGTCAGAAAAACAATCCAATTGAAAAAAGGGTCAGAGGACCTAGAGACATTTTTCCAGGGAAGACATACAGATAACCAACAGTCCCATGAAAAAGTTTTCAGTATCACTAACCATCAGAGAAATGCAAATCAAAACCAAATGAGATATTACCTCATGCCTATTGGAATACCTTATTATCAAAAAGATGAGGTAACTTGTATTTGTGTGGATGACCCAGAAAGAGCACTGTTGTGCACTGCTGATGGGAATATAAACTGATGCAGACACTATGGAAAACAATATGGAGATTCCTCAAAAAACTTAAGATAGTACTATCATACAATTTATAAATTCTACTCTGGTCATTTATCTGAAAAAAATGAAAACACTAATTCAAAAAGACATATGTATACTCTAATGTCTATTGTAGCACTATTTATAATAGGCAAGATATGGAAACAATCTAAGTGCCAATCATAGATGAATAGATAAAGAAGATGTTTTATATATATACATACATTCATATATATATATATAATGGAATATTAATCAGCCATAAGAAAAAAAGAAATCTTGCTGTTCATAGCAACATGGATGAACCTGAGGATTATGATAAGTGGCATAAGTCAAAAAGAGAAAAATACCATATAATTTCATTATTATGTGGAATCTTAAAAACAGGTGAAACAAAGCATAAACAGATTCATAGATTACAGAGAGCAGACTAGTGTTTGCCAGTGGGAAGAAAGTTGGGAAACAGACAAAATAGGTAAAGTATAATAAGAGGTAAAAGATTACAACTACAAAATAAATAAATTATGAAGATGTATACATCAGTAATATAGTCAATAATACTATAACAACATTGTTTGATGACAGATGGTAATTGGTTTAACTTAGGTGATCATTTCACAATGTGTAAAAATATTGAATCACTGGGATAAACACTTGAAATTGTAATGATACTGTATTGTTAATTATAACCCAATAAAAATTAAATAAATCCCATTGATCCATCAAGAGCAAGGGGACAATATAAGTTATGATTAAAATGTAACACTTTATAGTATTGTAACACTATATAGTATATACCCTCTGAAGTTAATCATAAAATCTCAAAATGTGATCACAATCCCTACCCTCTGCTTTCTTTACTTCTACCCTTCACCAACTTAGATTTCATGTTAATATCATTTCAAAAAGTTCTGCCATTAGTATCTACTGCCTCAGTTTCTCTATCTCTTCATCACATTTATCTGAATAAACTAATCCTAAAAGACTCTAGTAGTACCAGACCACCTAACCTGCCTCTTAAGAAATCTGTATGCAGGCCAGGAAGCAACAGTTAGAACTGGACATGGAACAACAGACTGGTTCCAAATAGGAAAAGGAGTATGTCAAGGCTGTATATTATCACCCTGCTTATTTAACTTATATGCAGAGTACATCATGAGAAACGCTGGACTGGAAGAAACACAAGCTGGAATCAAGATTGCCGGGAGAAATAGCAATAACCTCAGATATGTAGATGACACAACCCCTGTGTCAGAAAGTGAAGAAGAACTAAAAAGCCTCTTGATGAAAGTAAAAGAGGAGAGTGAAAAAGTTGGCTTAAAGCTCAACATTCAGAAAACGAAGATCATGACATCCAGTCCCATCACTCCATGGGAAATAGATGGGGAAACAGTGGAAACAGTGTCAGACTTTATTTTGGGGGGCTCCAAAATCACTGCAGATGGTGACTGCAGCCATGAAATTAAAAGACGCTTACTCCTTGGAAGAAAAGTTATGACCAACCTAGATAGCATATTCAAAAGCAGACACATTACTTTGCCGACTAAAGTCCGTCTAGTCAAGGCTATGGCTTTTCCTGTTGTCATGTATGGATGTGAGAGTTGGACTGTGAAGAAGGCTGAGTGCCGAAGAATTGATGCTTTTGAACTGTGGTTTTGGAGAAGACTCTTGAGAATCCCTTGGACTGCAAGGAGATCCAATCAGTCCCNGTCCGTCTAGTCAAGGCTATGGCTTTTCCTGTTGTCATGTATGGATGTGAGAGTTGGACTGTGAAGAAGGCTGAGTGCCGAAGAATTGATGCTTTTGAACTGTGGTTTTGGAGAAGACTCTTGAGAATCCCTTGGACTGCAAGGAGATCCAATCAGTCCCTTCTGAAGGAGATCAGCCCTGGGATATCTTCGGAAGGAATGATGCTAAAGCAGAAACTCCAGTACTTTGGCCACCTCATGCGAAGAGTTGACTCACTGGAAAAGACTTTGATGCTGGGAAGGATTGGTGGCAGGAGGCGAAGGAGACGACCGAGGATGAGATGGCTGGATGGCATCACCAACTCGATGGACGCGAGTCTAAGTGAACTCCGGGAGTTGGTGATGGACAGGGAGGCCTGGCGTGCTGCAGTTCATGGGGTCGCAAAGAGTCAGACACGACTGAGTGACTGAACTGAGACCACCTTGTCTAAATCAACGTTTAGTAGCTCATTACAACTAAAAGTTGTCACATAGCAAACAAGCTAAGTTCTTCATGAGCAAACACTACCGGACTCCCAGAAGAGCCCAACAATCGCCGAACGGCACAATCACTCCTGCTACCTCTCCTAGCTGCACCATCTTCTGTATTTAGTCTATCAGCAACAAAATATTTACTTCTATCATATCACTTGAAAGCTTACTTTCCATCTTCTGCAACATCACCACCATAGGTCCACTGTCATCATCTCCTTTCTATCTATATTTCCTGCTGTATATCTAATCCATTTTGCACACTGGAGCCAAAGTTATCTATTTGAAATGCAAGCTTAATCTTTCTCTCTTACCACAACTACCACTACCATGGGCATTTAAATCTTTTCATTAGCTTCCTATCACTGTTATGATTAAGGAGACAGATGATTATGCAATTTACAAGAACCTGTGTATTTTAGTTCTTACCAATTTCTCTATATGAAATCTTCTTCCACTGTAAGATATATAAAGATGTTTCTTCTGCATTAAATGTTCTTTCCTATCTTTTCTTAGTCAACTCCTGTTCATTCATCAGAAATCAACTCAATTATATCACAACCAAACTTTTATATTTTATTTGTGTGATTATTTGATTAAAGTCCATCTCATTGCCAAGATTGTAAGTTATATCATTAAATATTAATATAGATATGAAAGAGAAAAGAAAATATCCTAAAAGAAGATTTAGGTGTCAGTACAATAAAAGGATGAGGGACATATTCTTAGCCAAAACAGAAACAAAAGTTATTTTTCAACATAGATCTCTTATAATTGGTAAAATTCAAGTTGAGACAGCAAAGGATAATGTAAGCAAAGCAAGAAAAAAAAAAAAGGCATTTAATTTTGGAAACATGTTTATAATACAAAGAGCTCATTGAAAAGGTTAAGGTCTATAATGTAAAAAAAAGTTCATACAAATTACAAAAATGGGACCAAAAATAAGTAAATCAGACTTCACTGGNAGCAAAGGATAATGTAAGCAAAGCAAGAAAAAAAAAAAAGGCATTTAATTTTGGAAACATGTTTATAATACAAAGAGCTCATTGAAAAGGTTAAGGTCTATAATGTAAAAAAAAGTTCATACAAATTACAAAAATGGGACCAAAAATAAGTAAATCAGACTTCACTGGTAGTATAGTGGATAAAAATCTGCCTGCCAAGCCTAGGAAAGTGGGTTCAATCCCTGGTGTGGAGAGATTCCACGTGCTGTGGAGCAACTAAGCCCATGCATCACAACTACTGAGCCAGTATTTCACAACTCCTGGAGCCCACAAGCATGACCTTCACAAGAAAAGTCTCCACAATGAGAAGCCTGTGCACCACAACAAAGAGTATCTAGAGAAAGCATGCTAGAGAAGAAGCCACTATAGAAAGCATGCCACAGCAAGGAAGACCCAGTGCAGTCATTCAGTCATAGGAAATATATAAATAACCCACAGTAGATAAATGGGCAAGTGGTGCAATGACTCAAAACAGGAGAGCAAATCCAAGCATCCAAAAACCAGAAAAAGACAAGATGCTTGAATATCTAAATCAGGAAAAAGATAAAATAACAATGAACATTTATATATATTAGCCTGACTAAAATGTTTAAAAAGTGTGAGTATACATTGTGTGGAATGTGGAGAGTGCACACTCTCATATTACTGAAGAAAATATGAATTGTTATTACCTCTATCAAAAGCAATCTATAAACATCTAGTAAAATTAAAAATTCAAAGACCCTTTGACCCAGCAAACTCATTCTAAGGTGGGAGGGTGGTTCATGTTTGGGAGTTCGTGTAAAAAAATAAATAAATACCAAAAGCAATCTATAAACATCTAGTAAAATTAAAAATTCAAAGACCCTTTGACCCAGCAAACTCATTCTTGTGAATTTACTCCATGCTAATAAATTATTTAAAACTAGGGTAAATAAAAGCAATAAGGCAGCTTTCTCAAGTGAGAAAAACAACTGAATATAAAGTAAATGCTAACCATTTGGAAGTGATTGAATAAATAACTTTACATCCCTACCATGAAATATTTTGTAGCCATTGAAAGAATGAATTATAGCTAGAATAACTGATTTAGAGAACTTTCCATGAGATACTGTTGCAAAAAAAGAACATGATGTAGAAACTGTTCAAAATAGCCCATTTTTGTAATTTTTCAATCTGGCTTCCCTGGTGGCTCAGATGGTAAAGAATTTGCCTACAATGCAGAAGACAAGGGTTGGGATTCTATCCTTGGGTCAGGAAGATTCCCTGGAGAAGAGAATGGACCCACTCCAGTATTCTTGCATGGAGAATTCCATGAACAGAGGAGCCTGGCAGGCTACAATCCATGGGGTTGCAAAGAGCTGGACAGGACTGAATGACTAAGCATGGATACACACATTTTTGTAAAATAATGATACAGATTTCTACATGCATATAGATGCATTGGGAAGAATAATTAAAAGCACATAACATGTTTTAAACATGAATTTCTAAGTTTAGGGATGTGGATGGAGAATATGGTGAGATCAAACTAAAAGGCAACTGAAATGTAAAATTTAATTAAAGTAAGTAATTACATTCAAACTACATAACAAAATAAGCAAATAGACATAGCTTTATAAGAATAGTTTACATTTTCACTACATATGTGGTTAAAGACTAATAACTTCAAACAAAAAAATGGAATGGATGATTGGAAAAAACGATCTTTATTGTCTTGTTAAGTTGCACTTTATCTTGGAGTGCAAGGCCATACTGCACAACAGAGGCCATTTTTCACTCATTTTTTAAATACAAAATCTCTGTTTTTGAATCTATTTTAATCAAATCACTCAGTAATATTTGTTGAATGCCAAATAAATAGGCACAGTTTTTTTCCTTGAAAAAATAAAAATAGAGATACATTAGAGTAAAATAAGTACAAATGTATATTGAATAAGAGGCAATGGAGAATCCAGAGAAAGTCAAATAAAATGAAATGTAAGAAAAAATAATGACAATGATTTTAGAAAAGATGATAGGTATGGTAAACATGACTGAAGAAGTTCCTAGTATATAAAAGAAACAAAACAAATAGAAAAAAAAATATTCTAAAGTAAAGGAGAATAAAGCTTTCCTGAAACAAAGACTTAAGTCTGTCAATTGAAAGGAACTACCATATTGTTGGGGGGGGGGTGGGAATTGCTCAAAATAATCAATAATAAGCTCAAGCCCAGTCAAGTTCCAGAAATATATGAAGACTCAAGTGAAACCACTGAACCACATATAACAGAGTGAAAGAATATTTACTTAAAAATGTTCAAAGAGCAGTATTTAAGGCCAGAAGACAGGAATCAATCTCTACACAATGAGAATGAAGATATAATTCAAAAAATTAATACAGAAGCTTTTAATTTTAATTAGATACCATTTGTTTATTTTTGCTTTTATTTCCAGTAATCTAGGAGGTGGATCATAAAGGATCCTGCTGTGATTTATGTCGGAGAGTGTTTTGCCTATGTTCTCCTCTAGGAGTTTTATAGTTTCTGGTCTTACATTTAGATCTTTAATCCATTTTGAGTTTATTTTTGTGTGTGGTGTTAGAAAGTGATCTAGTTTCATTCTTTTACAAGTGGTTGACCAGTTTTCCCAGCACCACTTGTTAAAGAGATTGTCTTTACTCCATTGTATATTCTTGCCTCCTTTGTCAAAGATAAGGTGNTGGAAATAAAAGCAAAAATAAACAAATAGAACCTAATTAGACTCAAAAGCTTTTGCACAGCAAAGGAAACTATAAGCAAGGTGAAAAGACAGCCTTGAAAATGGGAGAAAATAATAGCAAATGAAGCAACTGACAAAGAATTCATCTCAAAAATATACAAGCAGCTCATGCAGCTCAATTCCAGAAAAATAAACTACCCAATCAAAAAATGGGCCAAAGAACTAAATAGACATTTCCCCAAAGAAGACATACAGATGGCTAACAAACACATGAAAAGATGCTCAACATCACTCATTATCAGAGAAATGCAAATCAAAACCACAATGAGGTACCATCTTATAGCAATCAAATGCCTGTTTTCAAAAAGTCTATAAACAATCAATGCTGGAGAGGGTGCAGAGAAAAGGGAACCCTCTTACACTGTTGGTGGGAATGCAAACTAGTACAGCCACTATGGAGAACAGTGTGGAGATTCCTTTAAAACTGGAAATAGAACCGCCATACCACCCAGCAATCCCACCGCTGGGCATACACACGGAGGAAACCAGAATTGAAAGAGACACATGTACCCCAGTGATCACCGCAGCACTGTTTACAATAGCCAGGTCATGTAAGCAACCTAGATGTCCATCAGCAGAAGAATGGATAAGAAAGCTGTGATCCATATATACAATGGAATATTACTCAACTATTAAAAAGAATGCATTTGAATCAGTCCTAATGAGGTGGATGAAACTGGAGCCTGTTATATAGAGTGAAGTAAGTCAGAAAGGAAAACACCAATATAGTATATTAATGCATATGTATAGAATTTAGAAAGACAGTAATGATGACCCTATATGCAAGACAGCAAAAAAGACACAGATATAAAGAACATACATTTGGACTCTGTGGGAGAATGCAAGGGTGGGATGATTTTCGAGAAGAGCATTGAAACATGTTTATTACCATATGTGAAATAGATTGCCAGTCCAGGTTCAATACATGAGACAAGGCACTTAGGGCCAGTGCACTGGGATGACCCTGAGGGATGGGATGGGGAGGGAGGTGGGAGAGGGGTTCAGGATGGAGGACACAGGTACACCCATGGCTGATTAATGTGAATGTATGGCAAAAACTGCTACAATATTGTAAAGTAATTAGCCTCCAATTAAATAAATAAATAAATTTACAAAAAAATTAAAGTAATTTTTTTCATAAAGAGTAAGTTAACACTCAAAATTTGGTTTTTACTGATGGATAGCCAGCTCTTTCTGCTTTATTTGTTGAAAGCACTATACTTTCCCCTTTGAAATGCTCTGGCATTTTGATTAAACATTATCTGAGTGACATGTGCAGGTGTGGATTCACATTCTGCTCCATTGACCTATTTGTCAGTACTTCATGCCAGTTGTGCAAACTCTTGATTACTATGATTTACAGTACTATCACAGTTTTTAAACATGTGGGTTTTATGTTTAATGCTGACTATATGCACTGATGCTAAAGCTGAAACTCCAGTACTTTGGCCATCTCATGCAAAGAGTTGATTCACTGGAAAAGACTCTGATGCTGGGAGGGATTGGGGGCAGGAGGAGAAGGGGACGACAGAGGATGAGATGGCTGGATGGTATCACCAACTTGATGGATGTGAGTTTGAGTTAACTCCGGGGGTTGGTGATAGACAGGGAGGCCTGGCATGCAGAGATTCATGGGGTTGTAAACAGTCGGACACGACTGAACAACTGAACTGAACTGAACTGATATACACCTTCACCCCCAAATCCTCCAGCTGCCCCTTTGTTATTCAAATGAATGTTTTTAATTCCTCATTTCCTTTTAATCACCTACAAATATTCCATGGATGATGTTTGTATGTCATCTCTGCAGTGGAATAGTTGAGTGGCATGAAGAAACTAGAAGAGCAACACTTTGGTCCTTGAATCCCCTGCTCCCAGGACCATGTCACTGAGAAGTAGCCACTTTCATACGCACCTTCTCTGGGACTCCTTAAATTTACAGTCTCTGAAAAGTTGTTTTCATGTTACTGTGAGAAATGATTTTTTAAGTTTCAGTAGCAGATTGGTGTAAATCTTCTTGGACTTACTTTGGAAACATAGGAAGGACAGTGGTTTTCCTTTACTGATCTGGCCCCTTTATTCTGCTCAATAGAAGCTTTCTTCTCCATGTTTAGGAAATGAATGTTTAAAAAGCCACCAGAAACCAAAGAATGTTGTGGCTAGTCTCCTTGCTTACTAAGTCTGTAGGCTTTTCCTGCTTTGTTTCCTAGGCTACACTATCAACCAGGTGATTGTACCTGAAACTTTCATGGGTATTTCTTTCTCTTTTTTTATACTGGTTTTTATTTTTTTAATATAAATTTATTTATTTTAATTGGAGGTTAATTACTTTACAATATTGTATTGGTTTCCCCACACATCAACGTGAATCCACCACAGGTATTTCATCCAAGCAATTCTGGAGCTAGATGTTTCATTCTATCCTAAGAACTTACCCTTATCACACTCTCTGTGTGTTGAGTTTTATCACAACTACCAAAGTGTATTAACTTTCTCTAGCAGTTTTACCTTCTCATGAAGTTGGCCCTTCACCATTCATTGTACCATCTTAATTTTTACTACCACTGCCTGAAGGTAAAGAATCCACCTGTAGTGCGGTAGATATGGGTTTGATCCCTGGATTGGGACAATCCCTAGGAGAAGGGAAAGGCTACCCACTCCAGTATTTTGGCCTGGAGAATTCCATGGATTATATAGTCCATGGGATCACAAGGAGTTGGACACAACTGAGTGACTTTCACTTTCACTGCCTGAACCTGGGTTTTCATGTGTTTTTTTTTTTTTTTTTCTCTCTTTTCCTAATATGCAGTTGAAAAAGCTCTTTAGTTGATCTTTCTGCCTTAAGGCTAAGCTTCTTCCCATCTGTCTTCACACACTAATTACATCTCTAAATAAAAATGTGGTCATATGACATTTACATTGGCTATATTTCAATTACTCTCCCAATTTTGAGAGATAAGAATCCTTCACCCTAGTATTGTATATATGTTCCTTCATAATTAGTCTGATTTTTATGACAATTTCTTAAACACCTTATTCTTCTTATATAGTTATAAAGAATACAAGCTCCTTGAGGTCTATGTCTATTTAGTCTTTGTACTCACAGTTCATACCACATAGTAGCCACTAAATACATGTTTATGTATTGAATATTGATTCACTCAGAAAAGCAAAAAAAAACAAAAACAAAAAACAAAAAAAAACCCACACACAAAAAAACTGTAAACAAAAAACCCTTCAAAGTTGTTTTATATAATTCTTTAACAAAATAATAATATTTGATAGCTTTATTCAGTGGTCAATAGTCACATCAGCTAAAACATCATCATATAAGAGATCCTTATGGTCTTGGAACTGTTCAATATATTGACTGTGGTGGTGGATACACAAACCTACAGGAGTTAAAACTGTGTACAATTTAACATACAGACACATAAATAAATCTGGGAAAATCTGAATAATCTGTGGCTTATATCAATGTCCAAATCCTAGTTGTATATAATGGTGCAGTCTGCTAATCATTACCATTAGGGGAATCTGGGCAAAGTTTCTCTCTGTATACAAGGGATCTCTCTCTGTATTATTTCTTACAACCTTGTATGACAGTTATACCAATAAAAATTTCAACTAAAAAAGACACTGATTTTTATTTACTTTTTGTGTCTTCATTAAAAATCTAAATAACTTACAACATGGTTTTGTTTCATACATATTATTACAGTATTTTGAGTCTTCCAGTGAATTTCCAAGTTAAAACAATTAATGAGTCTCTCCTGGGCACCCATGACACCTATCTCAATGTACCTTGTTTGATACTGCATTTGTTTTTCTCCCTTACCCAGTGATGACCTTTGTGAATGTAGAGATTTTGGTCTTTCTGTGTTTCTATTGTTTATAATGTGTTTTGTGCTATATATGTGTGCTGTGTGCTCTGTGCTAAGTTGCTTCAGTTGTGTTGAACTCTTTGCAACCCTATGAACTGTAGCCTGTCCATGGGATTTTCCAGGCAAGAATACTGGAGAGGGTTGCCATTTCCTTCTCCAGGGATCTTCCCTTAAATTATTACCATTAAAGGTCTGCTTAAGCTGGAACTCTGCACAGGGAGAAACAGTAAAAAATTATTGTCTTCATTAAAAAATTAATTGAAATGTCCCTTAAGTTTTAGTTTAAATTCTTGTTGATTTTTAACTTAATTATAAATAAAAGTTAGCCATATCTGGTCTGTGTTGATTATTTACTTTGAGTAAATACTGACTCACTTTTTCAGTTTCAACAGAGCTTTCTTCACTTCCTTGTTCCTCAGAGTGTAGACCACAGGGTTCAGAAGGGGTGTCAGCACAGTGTAGAAAACAGCCACAATCTTATCCACAATTTCCTTGAAGCCTGGTCTCAGGTAAATGAAAACAAGGGAAACATAGAAACAAAGGACCACAATGCAGTGGGAGGCACAGGTCTGGAAGGCTCTCCATCTCCCTTTTGAAGTGCGGATCTTCAGGATGGAGTGGACGATGGACACACAGGACAGCATAATAAGAAGAAAGCAGCCCAAGGCCACCACCCCAATGCTGACAAAGATCACCATCTCCATGGTGGATGCGTCTGCACAGGCCAGTTTGAGGATGGCTGGTGCATCACAGAAGTAATGCTGGATCTGGTTGGGCCCACAGAAGGGCAAACGGAACGTCAATGTGGTCTAGACAGCAGAGTGCACAGAGCCACGTGGTTGTGGCCAGGATGGCACACGTCCTCCCACTCATCATGCTGGCGTACCTGAGCGGGTGACTGATGGCCAGGAAGCGGTCATAGGACATGACGGTGTAGAGGAAGCACTCGGTGCTGCCCAGGAAGTGGAGGGAGTAGAGCTGGGCCACACAGCTGGGAAAGGAGACAGGACTGCCTTCTGGGGACACCAGGGTCATCAGCATTTTGGGCACAGTGACCGTGGAGAACCACATGTCAGTGAAGGACAGGTTGCTCAGGAAGTAGTACATGGGGGTGTGCAGGTGGGGATTCACTATAATCACCAGCAGGATAAGAAGCTTCCCCACCACAGTGAGGACATAGATCACCAGGAAGATTCCAAAGAGGAGTGTGTCCAACTCTGGTGCACGGGGAAGGCCCGTGAGGATGAACGTTGTCACTAGGCTCGCATTTGTCATTTCTCCTCTGTATGGTACTCTGTTCCTACAGGAAGGACTACAGCAAATTCAACACTTACATATTTCATATAAGAACATATTTCAATATGAAATATACCAATTACATCTTAGCTTATAGAGAAAACAATGGATAAATTTTTATCTTTTACAAAGATAGCAGATAGTACTTTTGTTTCACCATGGGGCTCTGAGGGGGAATGGTTGTTTCTCTATTGTAGAACCTAAATCATCCAATAGAAAAAAATCATCCAAATTAAAAAGAGGAGTAAATTCATATAAAATCAGCTAAATAGACAAGAGGACTAAATTTTATACTCTATTTTCTGCGAAATTAGGAAAGATATACCAAAACTAGCTACTTTTCAGAGTTGGTAGCTACTCTAAGAATAAAGCCTCTCTCTCTCTCTTTCTCTTTTTTTCTCTTTCTATTTTTCTCTAACACACATGCCTATATAGACACCATAGAGACAGACAGAAATATACCCCACATACACACATACTTTCAAACATACAGATTTTGTCTCTTGATCATCAGAGAGTTTCCACGATATATGTAAGATTCTAAAGATTTCCCCAGTGACACAGTTAGTAAAGAATCTGCCTGAAATGCAGGAGATGTGGGGCTTGACCTCTAGGTCAGGAAGACCCCCTGGAGGAGGGCATGGCAACCCACTTCATTATACTTGCCTGGAGAATCCCATGCACAGAAGAGCCTGATGGGCTACAGTCCGTGTGTTCACAAAGAGTCGGACGCGACTGAAGCTACTGAGCTCACAAAGAAACCTTCATCTTTGATTGTGGAGAGGAAACTGTCTTCCTAAAGCTCTCTGGTCAGCCGTAGATGTGTCAAGACAGGAGCCCAATACTGGCCCAGCATTAGTTGCAGCCAGATTCCTCCGTCCCTTCCTACACCATGCTCTCCTGTTTCTAAGTGAAATCTGGCACCAAACCTACGCACTGGTGGTCAGAATACCATTGCTTTCCTCAACTCTTCTTATGCAATGTTTATTTGTATTTATAAATTTTTATTTTATCTCCTTTCCCTCCAGGATTTTACACAATCAGTCCTTAAAAAGTGTGATCAAATCATCTAACAATGTATTTAGAGATGGCCAGGAAGAGTTCAATATACTTAAATAGTAATGAATAGAATTAAACTATATCTATGGAAATTGAGTTCTAAGACCGAATATTTATATTTGCTATAAAACAAACACAAAGGCACTTTTAAAAGTAAAGAATAATAAGTAGTCTGAAATCCGGAGAAGGGGATGGCACCCCACTCCAGCACTCTTGCCTGGAGAATCCCATGGATGGAGGAGCCTGATAGGCTGCAGCCCGTGGGGTCACTGGGAGTCGGACACGACTGAGCAAATTCACTTTCAATTTTCACTTTCATGCATTGGAGATGGAAATGGCAACCCACTCCAGTGTTCTTGCCTGGAGAATCCCAGGGATGGGGGAGCCTGGTGGGCTGAGGTCTATAGGGTTGCACAGAGTCAGACACGACTAAAGCAACTTAGCAGCAGCAGCAACAGCAGCAGTCTGAAATCATTTTTATTTTTTCTAGAATTTCTATTATTCCAGTACTCAAACTGTAAGTATTTTTATTTTGTTTTATTTGAGTGATCTGAGTGAACAATTACATATTCAAAGAGAAAAGGAATGATAACCCTCTATGCGAGACAGTTTCACTTTCATGCATTGGAGATGGAAATGGCAACCCACTCCAGCGTTCTTGCCTGGAGAATCCCAGGGATGGGGGAGGCTGGTGGGCTGAGGTCTATAGGGTTGCACAGAGTCAGACACGACTAAAGCAACTTAGCAGCAGCAGCAGCAACAGCAGCAGTCTGAAATCATTTTTATTTTTTCTAGAATTTTTATTATTCCAGTACTCAAACTGTAAGTATTTTTATTTTGTTTTGTTTGAGTGATCTGAGTGAACAATTACATATTCAAAGAGAAAAGGAATGATAACCCTCTATGCGAGACAGCAAAAGAGACACAGATGTATGCTGCTGCTGCTGCTAAGTCACTTCAGTCGTGTCCGACTCTGTGTGACCCCATAGACGGCAGCCCACCAGGCTCCCCCGTCCCTGGGATTCTCCAGGCAAGAATACTGGAGTGGGTTGCCATTTCCTTCTCCAGTGCATGAAAGAGAAAAGTGAAAGTGAAGTCGCTCAGTCTGTCCGACTGTTAGCGACCCCATGGACTGCAGCCCACCAGGCTACTCCTCCACTGGATTTTCCAGGCAAGAGTACTGGGGTGGGGTGCCATTGCCTTCCCCGACACAGATGTATAGAACGGACTTTTAGACTCTGTGGGAGAGGGAGAGGGTGGGATGATTTGGAGAACGGCATTGAAACATGTATACTATCAGGTAAGAAATGAATCACCAGTCTATGTTCGATACTGGATACAAGATACTTGGGGCTGGTGCATGGGGATGATGCAGAGAGATGATATGGGATGGGAGGTGGGAGGGGGGTTCAGGATTGGGAACTCATGTACACCCGTGGCTGATTCATGTCAATGTATGGCAAAACCAATACAGTATTGTAAAGCAAAATAAAGTTAAAATAAAAATTAAAAAAAGTAAATACAGAATCAAAGGTGCTGTCAAAGTATTTCCAGGAAAAAAGAAAAAAGAAAAAAAATTTGGTTGGACACCTGGACCCCTCTAATANGCAAAACAAATACAGTATTGTAAAGTAAAATAAAATAGAATTTTAAAAAAGCAATAAATAAATAAATAATAAAAGTAAATATTTTAGCCATGAGCCTTCCACACCAGTTTTTGTTTTTTTTTTTTTAAGATTGTCAAGACTAGGGAATGGGTCACTTAGAGCAGAAATCTGATTTTTCATGTGGTTCAAATGTGTTACATTAAAGGATTTATCAGGTACAAAAATACAGCATTCAGTTTGAATTATAGCACAGATACTTCCTTGAGATGCTGTAAGGTGTCAAGGGTCTTACAGTTGTGTAGCACTGCCTTTCTCATCATAGAGATCTCAGAATTCAATAGGTTAATAGCCCAGTTACTATCATTTAAAGCTTATGAAAGTTGTCAAGGCTTAGATATGGTCAATTACATCCTCCAACCCCATTGAAGGCACACACACACACACACAAGCTGCTAAATGGTCATACCAGTAGAATACTGATCTTTGACCCATTGGGATCATTCCAAAGGTAGATTGGTTGGTGAAGTGAAGTGAAGCCACTCAGTCGTGTCCGACTCTTCACAACCCCATGGACTGTAGCCTACCAGGCTCCTCCCTCCATGGGATTCTCCAGGCAAGAGTGCTGGAGTGGGTTGCCATTTCCTTCTCCAGGGGATCTTCCTGACCCAGGGATCAAACCCAGGTCTTCCACATTCCAGGCAGATGCTTTAACCTCTGAGCCACCAGGGAAGCCCAGATTGGTTGATGTTACCTATAATTTGCTAACATGTATGACCTTAAATTCATGGGAATCCCAGGCTACACCTTCGTATCATCCCTGTAGGTATCAAGGCCATAAATTAGTGCAATAAATCCACTGAGTTCCATACCAATCACTCTCTCTAAGGATAATATCAGGCATAGTTCATAAAGCACCCAGCCTTGTCTCATAATTACCAGGTTGATCATTTTTAGTTATGATTTAACCGTTCCCAACATAGAGGAGCCTTTAAACTTAAATGACCACAGCCTGGTGTTAACCATGTAGATCTTCCCCATAATTGTAGGAGCTTTCCTTTTAATAGATGAGAAGTTAATTTTTTATTGAGACTTAGCTCATCACTCTGATTGAATTTAAATGACCCTAAGAGAAAACTTAAATCTATGGCCAGCCTCAGAGCAGGTATTTTTAACTGGCCAGGTGAGAGGATCCTATCTATAGTTATTATGAATAGATAGAACAGGACTGAACATTCATCTAAAACAAATTTCCTAGGGGGTATCCAATCAGAGCCCTAAAGAGCAGAAATCCACCAAGGTAACCCAGAAGTAATAGGCACAGGTAATTGGACACAACCCAACAATTGGATTGAGTTTTAAACTAGCACTGAATCATGTCCATGATAGAAAACATGTGATTGATAGGCATAGGTCCAAGGAATCAAGAAAACATTATAAATGATCATAAAAGTCAGATCATCATCTTGGGCAAGCTGTCTACTTCTGATGTCATCTTCTCATCCTAGTGTAGTGTAGTTTCCTCTGTTTGAGCATTGTTTTAAGGTNACATGTGATTGATAGGCATAGGTCCAAGGAATCAAGAAAACATTATAAATGATCATAAAAGTCAGATCATCATCTTGGGCAAGCTGTCTACTTCTGATGTCATCTTCTCATCCTAGTGTAGTGTAGTTTCCTCTGTTTGAGCATTGTTTTAAGGTGAGTTTGACATCAGCAGGCCTCTCTATGGACCAGTCCAGCTTAGGGGCCTTTGGAAGTGGGAGTTAACTGAAGAGTCAATTTCCATTCAATTTCACTGGGCATGAGCTAGTTAGAGTACCTGATAGAAAGGTTCTTCCATCCAGGTTGGAGACAGTTCCTTAAATGATGCTACCCAAATTACAGTCCTAGAAAATTGTATGGATATCTTAGGATGTCTAGTTATAATGCCTTATTAAGTTGCCTCTCTGCTGGACTCAAGTAACAACAATCTGTTCCCATCTAAATATATTAAGTCCCAAACATGATGTAAAACTCACAGAAGGAGCCAAATGTTACTCCAATGGGAATAATACTAATGAACCACTCTGAATGGAGTGAATTAAGCAGTTTTAACATCATGGCTCTAGAAACTATAAGAGTGCAGTATTAAAAGCAGTCCTCTTCTTCCTACCTTACTCCCAAAGTAAGACACCATAATGATTAAATGTCTGTTTCTCTGGTGGTTGGTTATGGCCAAAAATAAATGTAAGGGTATTTACTATTCTTTGGACAGTTGAAAATCCCCAATATTCCTATGTTGCTGAGTAAGGTCAAAGAGCAGAGTCAGAAAACACAAAACAAAAGAATAAAACAGTATTCAAAGATGGTTATCAATTTTTGTGAGGAGGAATAAAAGGAGAACACATACTATATATCAAAAAAAAACCTTTTTAAAAATTTATAATAAACTAGTAGCAAACGCTACTTCCAAGAAAGGAACTTATAGATTAAAGAAGACAATAAGAGAAAATTGGTTTCATTGTATATAGTTTTCTTTTTTTCTTTTTTATTTTTTTTAGAGCTTCCATTTTACTTTATTTTACTTTACAGTACTCTATTGGTTTTGGCATACATTGACATGAATCTGCCATGGGTGTACACGAATTTCCAATAACTTACTATGTACATATATTAACTTCTCAAATAAATTAATAATTTTTAAATAATCTGAACAAGCAACAGTCCAACAAACTCCTTTATGTAAAACTTGTGAAAAACTCTCACAAACCATAGGAGACTAAGAAGACATACATCTAAAGGCAATTTGGGGGCTTCACTGGGGGTCCAGTGGATAAGAATCCTCCTGCCAATGCAGGGGACATGGGTTTGATCCCTGCTCCAGGAAGATCCCACATGGCAACTAAGCCTGCATGCTACAACTGAGCCCACACTCTACAGGAGACTCAACTACTATGCCCACACTCTACAGCCCGCAAGGCACAGCTACTGAGCCCAACTGCTGCAACTACTGAGGCCTGTGTGCAAGAGCCCATGCTCTGCAACAAGAAACCTGTGCACCAAAAACACAGCAACCCAAAGCAAGCTCACAGTAACTAGATAAGGCCTGCACACAGCAACGAAGACCCAGCAAAGCAAAAAAAAAAAATTAAAAAAATCTTCTAAAACAAACAATGCAATTTGATATCCTGGATCAGATCCTGAAACAAGCAAACAAAGAAAAAAAAAAAAAAAAAACATACTCATGGATAAACTAGTGAAATTCAAATAAACCCTGGAGCTTAATTTGGAAAAAAATTACAATGTACTATTTTTATCTCACTACAAAGTTCATTTACATCTGGTGTATTGCTGGTGTTACTGACTTTGTTTTAAAGAATACACAGCTTAAAGAAAAAGATAAGAAGAAATGATCTCAAAGATAAAGATCTGAGCTCATCAGCCTTCAGATCCAACACGTAGGGCTTGAAACTCATCACCCCCATCTTTCAAACATGAAAAAAAGCTGAACAGACTGAAAATCAGTAATTTTTTTTTCACCCAGCAAAAAATCAAGGTCATGGGGCAAACCACCACATGAAATCTAGAGAGACAGGTGAAGAAGAAAAAAAAAAATTTATATCCAGGACATTCTGAACTATAGCAGAAGCTGCTAGGGCCACAAACTTGTTCAGTTCAGTTGCTCAGTCGTGTCCAGTTCTTTGTGACCCCATGAATCACAGCACGCCAGGCCTCCCTGTCCAACATCAACTCCTGGAGTTCACTCAAACTCATGTCCATTGAGTCGGGATGCCATCCAGCCATCTCATCCTCTGTCGTCCCCTTCTCCTCCTGCCTCCAATCCCTCCCAGCATCAGGGTCTTTTCCAATGAGTCAACTCTTTGTATGAGCTGGCCAAAGTATTAGAGTTTCACCTTTAGCATCAGTCCTTCCAAAGAAATCCCAGGGCTGATCTCCTTTATAATGGACTGGTTGGATCTCCTTGCAGTCCAAGGGACTCTCAAGAGACTTCTCCAATATCACACTTCAAAAGCATCAATTCTTCAGTGCTCAGCTTTCTTCACAGTCCAACTCTCACATCCATACATGACCACAGGAAAAACCATAGCCTTGACTAGACGGACCTTTTAAAAGATCCTTTTGGCAAAGTAATGTCTCTGCTTTTGAATATGCTATCTAGGTTGGTCATAACTTTTCTTCCAAGGAGTGTCTTTTAATTTCATGGCTGCAGTCACCATCT
>SJYX01013616.1:143101-154125 GCA_006410675.1 Oreotragus oreotragus
CACAAGCTGGAATCAAGATTTCTGGGAAAATATCCATAACCTCAGATATGCAGATTACACCACCCTTATGCAGAAAGTGACCCTCAGGGCCACAAACTTGTAGGAACACTAAAATTGAAATTCTAACAAATTTCTGGAGTTTGAGTATGGATTAGCTTCAGAGTAAGAAATTCCTGTTACACAGCATAGGAAGACACTTACGTTTTCAAGGATTTGTTTTTAATTTCAAGGAACCCCACCAGACTTTCATAATAATGTCCAAGAAAACCCTTCTGTTTCTAGTGTAACAAAGGGAAATATAAACATCAATAACAAAGAGCTACAGGGGAAATGACTTTATAAGAGATTTATTTTCTGGGAAGAAAAGCTAGTAGCAAAATATAGCTTCTTCTAGCCTTCTTGACTCACTCAGAAGGAAGGAAAAAAAAAAAAGATTAAAAGAAAAATCACTCAAAAGTCAGAGCCCAGCAGAAATAGAGGAGATTAAAAACAAAGAACAAGTATAAAACAGTTAGAAACATGGTATATATTAAAAATATACTATTGTTCACTTTAAATGCAAGTAATTTAAAAATGCCAATTGAAAGACAGAGACTTTCATATTGGATTAAAAAGTAAGACTCAACTATAAGTTGTTAGTAAGAAAACCACTTTTAATACACATCCGTTGGGTCACAGAAAAACCAAGAGAATTCCAGAAAAACATCCACTTCTGCTTCATTGACTAGACTAAATACTTTAACTGTGTGGATCACAGTAAATTGTGGGAAATTATTAGAGATGGGAATATCAGATTTGCCTCCTGAGAAACCTATATGCAGGTCAAGAAGCGAAAATTATAACTGTACATGGAAAATTTGACTGGCTCAAAATTGTAAAAGGAATATGTAAAGGCTGTATATTTTACCCTGTGTATTTAACTTCTATGAAGAGTACATCATGTGAAATCCCAGGCTGGATGAATCACAAGCTGGAGTCAAAATTGCTGGGATACGCAGATACGCAGATGATATCACCCTAATGGCAGGAAGCGAAGAGGAACTAAGAATCTCCTGATGAAGGTGAAAGAGAAGAGTGAAAAGTTTAGCTTAAAACTCAACATTTAAAAAACTAAGATCATAGCATCTTGTCTCATCACTTCATGGCAAGTAGATGGGGAAAAACTGGAAACAGTGGAAGGCTTTATTTTCTTGGGCTCCAAAATCATGGTGGACAGTGACTGCAGTCATGAAAGTAAAAGACACTTACTGCTTAGAAGAAAAGCTATGACAAGCCTAGACAGCATATTAAAAAGCAGAGACATCACTTTGCTAACAAAAGTCCATATAGCCAAAGCTATGGTTTTTGTACTGGTCATGCACTGATGAGTGTTGAAGAAACGATGCTTTCAAACAGTGGTGCTGGACAAGACTTGAGAGTCCTTTGGAGAGCATACAGATAAGACTAGAGAATCTTAAAGGAAATTAACCCTGAATATTCATTGGAAGGACTGATGCTGAAGTTGAAGCTTCAATACTTTGGCCACAGGATGTGAAGAGCCGACTCGTTAGAAAAGAATCTGATGTTGGGAAAGATTGAAGGCAGGAGGAGAAGGGGATGACAGAGGATGAGATGGTTGGATGGCATCACTGACTCAATGGATGTGTTTGAGCAAACTCTGGAAGATAGTGAATGACAGGGGAGCCTGGCATGCTGCAGTCCATAAGGTCAAAAAGAGTTGGACATGAGTTAGTGACTGAACAACAACACTTTTAATATAAACACATAGATGTATTAAAAATGAAGTGACTGGAAAAATATACCATGTTAACAGTAATTGAGGAGAAGGCAATGGCACCCCACTCCAGTACTCTTGCCTGGAAAATCCCATGGATGGAGGAGCCTGGTATGCTACAGTTCATGGGGTCATGAAGAGTCAGACACGACTGAGTGACTTCACTTTCACTTTCCACTTTCATGCATTGGAGAAGGAAATGGCAACCCACTCCAGTGTTCTTGCCTGGAGAATCCCAGGGACAGGGGAGCCTGGTGGGCTGCCATCTATGGGGTCACACAGAGTCAGACATAACTGAAGCGACTTAGTAGCAGCAACAGTAATTGAAAGGAAACTGAAGTAGCAATATCAATTATACACAAAGAAGACTACAGAAAAAGGAAAATTATCAGGGTAAAGAGGGTCACTACATAAATGATAAAGAGAATAAGTCTCCAAAATTACATTACAATCGTTAACATATGCACCTAACAAGAGTACATCAAAACACATGAGGCAAAATATATGGAACTCAAGAAGAAACAGACAAATCAGATATTAGAGTTGGAGACTTCAACATTCTTCTTTTCATAATTGATAGATCCAGCAGGCAGAAAAGAAGTAGTTACGTAAACTGAACAACACCATTAATCAACTGGATCTAGTTGATGATTTTGGAATTCTTCACCCAACAATAACAGAAAGCATATTCTTCTCAAGCTCACTTGGAACATTCACAATATGGACCGTATTAATGCCCCTAAAATATAATTTAACAATTTAAAAGAATATTTATCATATATAAATATCTTATTACATCACAATGGAATTAAACTAGACATCAATAACTGAGAGGTAACTTTAAAACTCCTGAATACTTGAAAAATAACCATTACACTTCTCAATAACATAGGGTCAAGAATTCTCAAAAGAGCTATTTAAGTATTTCAAACTAAATGAATATGAAAATACAGTTTATCAAAACTCGTGGGATACAGCCAAAAGAGTTTTTGGAAGAAAACTGATAGCATTGAATGCTTATAATAGAAAAGTAAAAAAATCCAAAATCAATAACTAAGCTTCCACTTCAGGAAACTAGAGATGGAAGAGGAACTTAAGCAAGGAGAAGAAAAGAAATATTAAAAATTGGAGCAGAAATAAATGAAACTGGAAATAGAACATCAACAGAGAAAATCAAAGAAACCAAAACTTGGTGCTTTGAAAGGACCAATAAAGTTGATAAATCTAAGAAAGAAAGATAGTACTAACTCATGTCCAACTCTTGCAACCCCACAAACTGTAGCCTGCCAGACCTCTTTGTCCATGGAATTCTCCAGGCAAGAATGCTGCAGTGGGTTGCCACATCCTCCTCCAGGGGATCTTCCCAACCCAAGGATCAAACCCATGCCTCTTGCATTGCAGGTAGATTCTTTACTATCTGAATCACAAGGGAAGTCCAAGAACACTGGAGTAGGTAGCCTATCCCTTCCCCAGGGGATCTTCCCAACCCAGGAATCGAACCAGGGTCTCCTGCATTGCAGGCAGATGCTTTACTCACTGAGCTATGCGGGAAGCCCTGATAAATCTATAGCAAAGTTAAAAATAATATTTTACATTAAAGACAGAAAGGAAAAAAAGAGAAAAAGGAATATATTGCTAATATCAAACATGAGAGAGAGGCCATCACTACTGATCACATAGACTCTTATTAAGATAATAAAGGAATGTTATGAATAATCCTATGCCAATAAAGTTGGTAACAGATAAAACTGACCAATTCTATGAAAGACAAAAACAACCAAAATTCACACAAAAAGAAATAGATAACCTGAATAGAAATATAACTATTAAAGAAATAGATTAAATAATAAACAATCTTTCAAAAAAGAAAGCAAGTGAACCAGATGATTCACTACTCAAGTCTACATTTATGAAAGAAATACTTTCAATTCTCTACAATCTCTTCTAGAAAAAAAAAGAAAAGGAATATTTCCTGACTCCTTCTGAGGCCAATGTTACCTTAATACCTAACCCAGATAAAGACATCACAAGGAAGAAAAATTATAGATCAGTATTTCTTATGAATATAAGTGAAAACTTCTCAACAAAATACTAGCAAACTAAATCCCATAATGTATAAACATAAGTAAACACCAGAAGTAGGTGGGATTTTTTCCAGGTATGCAAGGCTGATTAAATATTTTTTAATTAATTAATATAATTCTTTGTATAAAAAGATTAAATAAGAATCATAAAATCATATTAATTTAGAAAACAATTTGAAAAAGTCCTACATCTATTGATGACAAAAACTATCAGCAAACTTGGAAGCAAAAGAGATTCTTCAACCTTATAAAGAATATCTACAAAAAACTTATACCTAATATCATATTTCATTATGAGAAACTAAATTTTCCCTCTAAAATCAAGAACAAAACACATGTTCCCTATCAACATGCCTATTAAACTTTGTGCTAGAAATCCTAGCTGATGTAATAATACAAGACAATCAAAGGTAAATGGATTGGGAAGAAAACTAAAACTGTTTTTGTTCAAAGATATCATGATTATCCATAAGGACAATCTCAAAGAATCTAAAAAAAAAATCCGGAATAAAATGAGTATGGCAAGTTCACAAGATACAGGTTAACACAGAAAAATCATTTGCTTTTCTATGTACCAGCAATGAACAATAGGAATTTGANACTAAAACTGTTTTTGTTCAAAGATATCATGATTATCCATAAGGACAATCTCAAAGAATCTAAAAAAAAAATCCGGAATAAAATGAGTATGGCAAGTTCACAAGATACAGGTTAACACAGAAAAATCATTTGCTTTTCTATGTACCAGCAATGAACAATAGGAATTTGAAATTAAAGAGAGGCTATCACTTACATTAGTATCAAACAAAGAGAAAATGTAGGTATAAATCTAATGAAATATGTACAAGATCTATATAGAACTGTGAATAAAAGATCAAAGATCTAAATATATGAAGAGAAATTCAGTGTTCGTGGATTAAAAGACTCAATATTGTTGATGTCAACAAGCTGATTGTAAAGTTTCTATGGAAATGAAACCATGAAAAGCTTCTGTACAACAAAGGAAACCACCAACAATACTAAGAAGCAACCTACTCAATGGGAGAAGATATTTGCAAATCATATATCTAATATGAGGTGAAACAACAGAAGTGTCTATTGATGGATAAAGAAATTATGGTATGTATTCATAACAAAATATTCAGTTCAGTTCATTTCAGTCACTCAGTTGTGTGCGACTCTTTGTGACACCATGAATTGCAGCACGCCAGGCCTCCCTGTTAATCACCATCTCCCGGAGTTCACTCAAACTCACGTCCATTGAGTCAGTGATGCTATTGAGCCATCTCATCCTCTGTCGTCCCCTTCTCCTCCTGCCCCCAATCCCTCCCAGCATCAAAGTCTTTTCCAATTTATTCAGCCATAAAAAATAGTAAAACACTGTCATTTGTGACAACATGGATGAAAATCAAAAACATTACACTAGGTGAAAAAAGTCAAGATAGATAAAGACAAGTATCATGTGATTTCTCTTATATGTGGAATTTAAATATGCAACCACATATTTAGAACATGTGACGTACAGGACATTTTCTACAGCACAGATTAACACACAGCACTTAACACCTTTCAAAAAATACTAACGCAAATAGACCATAAACAAAAAATGCAAAAGCATAAGCTTCTAGAAGATAACATGTGAGAAAATCTATTGGTGTTTTGGTGAGTATGTGGAGAAAAGGAAACCCTTATGCATTTTGGTGAGAGTGTAAATTGGTGCAACCACTATGGAAAACAGTGTGTAAGTTCCTTAAAAAAATAGAAATAGATACATATAGAATGGTTAAATGACAAAATCTTCTGCATAGTACAGGAAATTATGTTCAATATCCTGTGATAAACTATAATGGAGAAGAATATAAAAAAGAAAGTGTGTATATAATTGAATCACTTTGCTGTACAGCAGAAATTAGCACAATATTGCAAACCAAATATATTTCAATAAAAAGTTACAATAATTAATTAAAATTAAAATAGAACTATGATATGAAACAGTCATTCCACTTCTGGGTATTTATTCAAAGGTACAAAAACACTAACTCATGTCCATTGAACCATTATTCACTATAGCCAAGATACAGAAGCAACAGAAGTGTCTATTGATGGATAAAGAAATTATCATAATATTCATAATGAAATATTATTCAGCCATAAAAAATAGTAAAGCGTTGTCATTTGAGAAAACATGGATGAAAATAAAAAACATTATGCTAGGTGAAATAAGATAGATAAAGACAAGTACCATATGACTTCTCTTATATGTGGAATCTAAATATGTACACACATATTTAGAACATGTGAAGTACAGGACATTTTTTACAGGACATATTAATACATAGCCATTACACATTTCAAAAAATACTAACTCAAATGGACCATAAACAAAAATGCAAAATGCAAAAGCATAAACTTCTAGAAGATAACATGTGAGAAAATATATTGATTTTGCTTTTGGCAAGGACTTTTAACGAACAAAGTCAAAAGGAAATTCCATGAAAATTTTAATGTGTTGCATATTCAAAAACTGAAAACTCTTCTAAGAAAGACATTATTAAGAGAATGAAAAGACAAGTCACAAAGAAAATCTGGCAAAACACATCTGATAAAAGACCAACATCCAAAGTATGCAAAGACCTAAAATAACAAAAAAAAGACATTCCAATAAGAAAATGGACAGACAAGCTGAAAAGGCACCTCAAAACAAATATACACGGATGTTAAATAAGCATATAAAAAGCTGCTCAACATTTTTTGTTTTTAGGTAATCACAAATTAAAACCATAAGAAACTATCAAACACCTATTAAAATGGCTAACATCCAAACTCTGGCAATGCCAATAAGGATGCAGAGCAACAGAAACTGTCATTCATTACTGGAGAAATTGCAGAATAGTACAGTCACTTCAGAGAACCATTTGGCAGTACAAAGCCATATATAGTCTTACATATTTCATCTATGTAGAACTATGGATGGAAGTTCGTGACATTACACAAGAGGCAGTGATCAAGACCATCCCCAAGAAAAAGAAATGCAAAAAGGCAATATGGTTGTCTGAAGAGGCCTTACAAATAGCTGAGAAAAGAAGAGAAGTGAAAGGCTAAGGAGAAAAGGAAAGATATACCCATCAGAATGCAGAGTTACAAAGAATAGCAAGGAGGGATAAGAAAGCCTTCCTCAGTGATCAATGCAAAGAAATAGAGGAAAACAACAGAATGGGAAAGACTGGAGATCTCTTCAAGAAAATTAGAGATACTGAGGAACATTTCATGCAAAGACTGGCACAATAAAAGACTGAAATAGAATGGACCTAACAGAAGCAGAAGATATTAAGAACAGGTGGCAACAATACACAGAAGAACTGTATCACTAGGACTAGATCACTCACCTAACATCCTGGAATACGAAGTCAAGTGGTCCTTAGGAAGCATCACTATGAACAAAACTAATGGAGGTGATAGAATTCCAATTGAGCTATTTCAAATCCTAAAAGATGATGCTGTGTAAGTGCTGCACTCAATATGCCAGCAAATTTGGAAAACTCAGCAGTGGCCACAGGACTGGAAAAGGTCAGTTTTCATTCTAGTCCCTAAGAAAGGTAATCCCAAAGATTGTACTCATCTCACACGCTAGCAAAATAATGCTTAAAATTCTCCAAGCCAGGCTTCAACAGTACGTGAACCATGAACTTCCAGATGTTCAAGCTGGATTTAGAAAAGGCAGACTAACCAGAGATTAAATTGCCAACATCTGATGGATCATCAAAAAAGTAAGAGAGTTCCAGAAAAATATGTACTTCTGCTTTATTGATGAAAGTGAAAGAGGAGAGCGAAAAAGTTGGCTTAAAGCTCAACATTCAGAAAATGAATTTCATGGCATCCAGTCCCATCACCTCATGGGAAATAGATGGGGAAACAGTGGAAACAGTGTCAGACTTTATTTTTTTGAGTTCCAAAATCACTGCAGATGGTGACTGCAGCCATGAAATGAGAAGACACTTGCTCCTTGGAAGGAAAGCTATGACAAACTTAGTGTATTAAAAAGCAGACAGATCACATTGATGACAGAGGTCTGTATAGTTAAACTATGGTTTTTCTGTAGTCATGTACAGATATAAGAGCTGGCCCATAAGAAAGGCTGAGTGGCGAAGAGTTCTTTTGAACTTTAGTGCTAGAGAAGACTCTTGAGAGGCCTTTGGACTGAAAGGAGTCAAACCAGTCCATCCTAAAGAAATCAACCATGAATATTCACTGGAAGGACTGATGCTAAAGCTGAAGCTCCAATCCTTTGGCCACCTGATGTGAAGAGCCCACTCACTGGAAAAGACCCTGATGCTGGGAAAGATTGAGGGCAAAAGGAGAAGGGGGTGGCAGAGGATGAGATGGTTAGACAGCATCACCAACTCAATGGACATGAATTTGAGGAAACTAAGAGATAGTGAAGGACAGGGGAGCCTGGTGTGCTGCAATCCACGGGGTTGCAAAGAGTTGGACAGACTGGGTGACTTTCCAACAGCAACAACACTACAAGCTTAGTTGCTTAAAACAGCACTCATATATTACCTCACAGTTCTATAAATCAGAAGACTGGGATGGTATGGCTGGGTTCTCTGCTTAACGTAATACTGATATAAAGCTAGAGTTTAGTGTGTTGACGGGCTGAGTTTTCCTTTGTCCTTGATTAGTTACAAAGTTGAGATACAGCTCTTTTTGATCTATTTTTGTGTGTTTTCTATTTCGTGAACTTCTGCTCTTATTTCTTTCTTTATATTTTCTTTGGATTTAGTTTACTGTTCTTTTAAAAAAAAAACCTCTTGAGATTGATTCTTAGTTTATTTTTTTATATTTTGTGATATATGCATTTATAAGGCTTTTGATTACCTCCCTAAGCATTGTTTTAATTTCTAATGAATTTTTATTTTTATTTTTATTGTATTTTTATTTTTAAATGTTTATTATGATTTCTTCTTTGACTGACATAAATTATTTTAAGAATGTTATTTATTGATTTCTAAACATATGAATGAAAAGTGAAAGTGTTAGTCACTCCGTCATGTCTGACTCTTTGAAACTTTACCCACTGTAGCCCGCCAGGCTCCTCTATCCATGGTCTTCTCCAGGCAAGAATACTGGAGTGGGTAGCCATTACCTTCTCCAGGGGATTTTCCGGACTCAGGGATTGAATCTGGGTCTCCTGCATTGCAGGTGGATTCTTTACTGTCTGAGCAAACATATGAATATTTCTTAATTATTTCTTTTGTGACTAATTTGTTGCATACTTGCATTGTGGAGAGAGAACATCCTCAGACTAAATCCTTGTAATTTGCTTTGAATTGCATTTCAGCCTAGCACATTATCAGTTTTCATGAATGTTCTGTGTATGCTTGGGGCAAGAAAGATATTCTACAGTTCTTTTCATTTGTTTAAGTTTTAAAAATGAAAGTATTATGTATACTTTTTATGCTGTCTGTGTTGAGTTCCCTTGGTGGTATGCTGTTTTCCTGTTCTGGAATTCTAATTTCTTTCCCCAGTTTGTTCTACCTTGTGGACCTCCCAGTTCTGTCAAAATGTTCAACCCTTAGGTTTTTATTCATTCAACTCTATAGTTGTCTCACAATCTAGGTCTGATAATCCTGATATTATAAATTTTTCTGGGGCATTTTCTGTTTTGGTCATTTCTGTTCTTGTTAATGTTATGTGTATCTTGTTATCTTTGATTATGTACTGCATGAGCTAAATGAGAAATTATCTGTAGCAGTATTATGATGGCTGCGTTCTTGTTACCCTCCTGCCAACTGACCCCATACCCTGCACCCTACCATCTGCTGCTACCCCTTTCAACCAGATAACTGTTGGTTAACTGCACTAACCATCTGAATGTGGGACCACCTCAATCCAAGGTACACTTAGAGGTTTATTTAGGTCACTCAGGTGACATAAAGCTATCATTCAGGTCTGTTCTGGGACTGATTTCTTTCTGGTTTCCTTTATCCTAAGAGTATAGCTCTTGGGGTTTCAGCTTCAAGTGAGTGATGCTTATCATACTTTCTTCTTTTGAAACACTTTTACCTTTGACCTTCTTGCCCCTGGATTTATGAGTTTCAAGAGCAAGCCTGTTTTTCTCCCTATTTTTATGAATCTTCCTTCAAGTGTCTGTGAGCTAAAATTGTTTTGGATGATTTGAATTACCTCACTGAGTTCTATTCCTTTGCCTTGATATCAGCCAGGTAATTCTTCATAACCTTCAGTCTTGGGGATTTTTAGGCTGTTCTTTAGAAATATTCCCTCCAGCATTTGTATTTGTTCTCAAAAGGACATTTCATCCATGGTATTTAGTTACTTGAAGCTGAAGTGTCTGAGTTTTTAAGGCCTTGGAAAAAAATCAGTATAATTCATATAAAATTGTAGTTAAATCCAATTTGGCTTTAAGTTTTTCCCTCAATTTGAATTCAGTTCAGTTCAGTCGCTCAATTGTGTCTGACTCTTTGTGACCCCATGGACTGCAGCATGCCAGGCTTCCCTGTCCATCACCGACTCCCAGACTCATGTCCATTGAGTTGGTGATGCCACTCAACCATCTCATCTTCTGTGGTCCCCTTCTCCTCCCGCCTTCAGTCTTTTCCAGCATCAGAGTCTTTTCCATTGAGTCAGTTCTTCGCATCAGGGGGCCAAAGCATTGGAGTTTCAGCTTCAGCATCAGGCCTTCCAGTGAATATTCAGGACTGATTTCCTTTATTTATTTATTTTTTTTAAAGGACTGATTTCCTTTAGAATGGACTGGTTGGATTTCCTTGCAGTCCAAGGGACTCTCAAGAGTTTTCTCCAACACGACAGTTCAAAAGCATCAATTCTTTGGCGTTCAGCTTTCTTTATAGTCCAACTCTCACATACATGTGTGACTACTGGAAAAACCATAGCTTTGACTAGATGGACCTTTGTTGGTAAAGTAATGTCTCTGCTTTTTAATATGCTGTCTAGGTTGGTCATACCTTTTCTTCCAAGGAGCAAGTGTCTTTTAATTTCATGGCTGCAGTCATCATCTGCAGTGGTTTTGGAGCCCAGGAAAATAAAGTTTCTCACTGTTTCCATTGTTTCCCCATCTATTTGTCATGAAGTGATGGGACTGGATGCCATGATCCTAGTTTTCTGAATGTTGAGTTTTAAGCCAA
>SJYX01013616.1:156316-173032 GCA_006410675.1 Oreotragus oreotragus
TCATGTTTGGGAGTTCGTGTACACCCGTGGCGGGTTCAAGTCAATGTATGCCAAAACCAGTAGAGTAAAGTAAAATAAAATAAAATAAAAAAATAAAAATAAAAAAGAAATAGCAGTAAGAATTTGTGTTTAACTTAATAGAAATTCAGACGATTACATGTAGAAATGGCTATAGACTTTTGTATATACATGAATCAACATACACACATATATTTCTCTGCTCTGTTACCCAAGAGGGCCTGAAAGCAGCAACAAGAACCTACTAGCAAAAAGGCACACCTGGCACCCAGATCTTGATTTCCAATACCACTCTCCAATAAAAGAATTCAGGGCTTTTGGAGCAAAAACTGATTTTAAAGCTTTTCAGGGAATGGATAAGATGAAGCTGGAGTATCTTGCAGTGCCAAAAGTTAAGGAAATGCTTTTATAAATGCAAACAGACAGTGAGAGGAGTATATCAAAGGGGCCCAGGAACCAAATGAAAGACCTTCCAATGACCTAACCTGGAACAAATTGAACAAAATAATGAAAGTAGTGTTAGGTTAAAAGCTAAAGTATAAAATAGACATTCACTAACCTTTCCCAATATAAATTACTGATTTAATAAATTAATAAATGGGGGAACACAGGGATATCTTCCATGCAAAGGAACTCCAAATAAATTATTCCCAGTGTGTTGTGCATGGTGACTCTCTTCCAAAGAAAATTCCAAAGAGTACAGTGTAGGACTGACTTTGCACTGGAGAAACCTAACCAACTACTTCAGCCAAGTGATCTAACTCATCAACAGTCATAGATCATGATGCTAGTCACAGATCATATCATGACTCTTGATATGATGTGATGAAAATGGCACTTTCTGTAATTTTCCTTCTAAAAGCCCATAACCCCAGTATAGTCATGAGAAAAACATCAGTAAAACTTTAATAGAAAAATGTCCTACAATATATCCGACCAGTACTCAGTTTATCAAAAACAAAGAAAGCAGAAATCTCTGAGAAACTTAGAGTTGAGGAGAGCCAAATGAGACATGACAATCAAATTTAAAGTGAAATTGTAGAGGAGAAAAAGGGCATTCAGTAAAAATTAAGAAATCTGAATAATGTTTGGACTTTAGTTAACATCACCACTGGCTTATAATTTTAACAAGTGTACCATATTAATCATATTAATGTAAAATATTTAATAATTGGAGGAACTGTGTATTGAATGGAAAGTATAAAATAGGAATGCTCTACTTATGCTCAAGTTTTCTGCAATATAAAATCCTCTAAAATAGAGTCCATTAAAATAAACAGACAAAAATTTCAAAAAAAAAGAAAAAATATTGGTGGCTGGGAAAATAATCTGTTTACTTAGAATTCTGTCATGAGACTGAGGGATCTTGGGCTCAAGAACTATTGTTTGGCATAGCCAGACAATGGGGCTTCTGTGTGGCCACACAGCATTTTAATTTATAACTTATACATGAGATATACATTTGTAATTTTATTAAAGCCCCTAAGTTTAATTTTAAAAAAATAAATGAATTATAAAACATCAATGAGAGGTAACAATTCCCACTATGAAGTCTAGTTTCTGTTACTCTCTACTAGACTCTAATTATAGGCCCTGACACTTTCTTGGAATGTCCATCACTACTGATCCTGGAAACTGTATATGTCATCTGCTAGCCTTNAATTTTAAAAAAATAAATGAATTATAAAACATCAATGAGAGGTAACAATTCCCACTATGAAGTCTAGTTTCTGTTACTCTCTACTAGACTCTAATTATAGGCCCTGACACTTTCTTGGAATGTCCATCACTACTGATCCTGGAAACTGTATATGTCATCTGATAGCCTTGCCAGAATGGACTCTGCACATAACCTGCCTCTAGGTCACTAGCTTCTGAAGCATGTGTGACTGTATTATAAAAACCAGGTCATATGACCATGCTCCAGCTATCGAGGAGGCTGACAATTTTTTTCTAATTTCATAGGGAAAAGCTGGAACTCTAAAAGTGGCAAATTTTCTAAGCACAGGAAGAAAATTTAGAGAGGGGGAAAAGGTATAAAAAGTGTCCACACAATGGTTATTACTATGGTTAGTATGGGGGAAATTCCCTACTGAATAAGAATAATGGCCACTAAATGTCTTGCATTTAAGATACTTTCTTATATGATTTTGTAAAACTCAGAATTGATCATTTAAGATGCTATTTTTCTAGTATTTACAGTGATGAGAAGCACATCACCTTCTACCAAAGAAGCAGCCTTAATATTTTTTTCTCTGTGATGTTAACTGATGTGAGATGCATTATTACAACATGATAAATTGATAATCATATTTTTGCCTCACTAACATTAAAAGTGTTCAACACTCTGATTTACAGGTGTTCTTTTGCAAAAGACCCATTTCCTTTACCCTAGACACCTAGCACTACTAGAATCTAACAACCCACTATAACACAAATATGCCCAGGCTGTCCTATAAGAGAAAATAACTGTAAGAAAAGCATTAAAGAAAGAAACCCAAGATGAAAAACATATATAGCTTATTGCTCTGCAGAGTATATGGGTAATAATAAAGAAAACAAAAAGTGACATAAATAAAATGGAGTCCTCCCCTCATCTCTTATTTTCACTCTCTCTCTCTCTCTCTCTCTCACACACACACACACACACACACACACACACACACACACATGCTGCTTGACACTTCTCAGGGTCTGAAAGAGTTTGGAAATTGATATTTGTATGATATTATATCTCGTTTGCAGTCTAACTGGCTAGTCAACTGTCAGCTGCTTGGAGTCACACCGGAATTCTAGAGAGAAAAGGCTCACTGGATTCTCTTGGGTTCTTTCCAGAAGGAGATAATGGTCATTTCTACACAAGCTTCCTCCATTATTTCAATTCCAAACAAAACTGGGAAATCTGTGTTGCCTTGACCTGAATTATCACCATAAACATCAAAGAAGGATGTCAGAAAATCAGTTAAGTCCATCTCATCTCTATTCCTATAGGACTTCAGTACACAAACTTCCTTGGTCTTTGCTTCTTATTAGTAATATTAAAAAGTAATCTTTCCTTCATAGGACTAGTGTGTGAATAATATGGGGTAACACATGTAAAGAGCATGAACAGAATCAGGAGCAGCTGACACTTGAGTAACTGAGGGGGGTGGAGGGCCCACCCACTGTTGGCCTTCTGTATTTTCAGTTCCCCATCCACTGATTCAGGCAACCCTGGATCATTGAGTGTTGCAGTTTGTATGTAGTGAAAAAATGGGGTGTGTAAGTGGAACTGCACAGTTTAAACCTGTGTTGTTTGAGGATGAAACTACACCTTGTTTCTTTCACTCAGAGACCGACTCACACTGCTGCAACCTTTAGTCAAACTGTACAAATAAACTCTGTGGTTATTGTTTGCTTTTTTTTTTTTTTGTCCTTTGTTTCCAACTTGCTCTCTTCCTCTTTAAATCTCCGCCTCCCTCCTCACCCCCACCCGGGAGGCTCAGTGGTAAAGAACCCGCCAACCAGTGCAGGAGACTCAGGTTCGATCCCTGGGTCAGGAAGATCCCCTGGAGAAGGGAACAGAAATCCACTCCAGTATTCTTGCCTGGGAAATCCCATGGACAGGGGAACCTAGTGGGCTACAGTCCATGTGGTTACAAAGACTCAGACATGACTTAGAAACTAAACATCAACAGCAATCAAAACTAAGTTTCTGTTTCTTTGTGCTTAATCAATGAATTAATATCTGTTGAAGGCTCACTTCATTGAGTGTTTCGGGATGATTTTTAAATAGATAAAGAGCTAAAGAATCATTTTGTGATTGTCCTTTTTCTTTAATATGTTTGTTATCTCACAGACTAACAATTCTTAAAATGGATGAAAAATGAAGTCAATTTCTTTATGACAATTACATAGCCAACTAGCATGGCAAGCACCGAGAGTCCATGATCTGACTCTGATTTTAAGCTTACATTTACTGTGATATATGCCAATTGTTTTAATAATAATTTTAGAGTTATATTAGCATATTCTAATCCTCACAATGTTAAAATATTTGCTGTTATCACCATGTCATTTTCTCAATGACAAAATTGAAAATTTTAATATGATGCAACCTCCCCAGTTAGGCACAATTAATAGTGGAACTGCCTTTCAAATCTACATGTATCGAAAATCAAAGCAACCACCACACTATTCAGCCTCAGTGATGAAGTCACCAAAGCTAAGTCTAAAACTATCTGCTCATTCCATGAAACTTTTAAGAATGTGGAACAATAGCCCTGAGAATTCCAAAATCAATCTAAAAGGTAATGTCTCCCATCTTCTGGAGTGGCTGCTTTCACAACATATAGCTAATGGTGCCCATTACAGCAGCAGGGACAGAGACAGCCAGCAGTAAATCTTTTTCTTTTACAGTTGGCTCTGGTTTAGGAAGATTTACTTTTATAACAGCTGCAGAGACTTCTACCTTATCAACTTCTACTTCTTTAATACCTTTCTCCCAAACCTTTTTACAGCCTCTCATAGTAATGACAGGTCCTAAGGGTCAGAACTAGAAGTACTTTCTCTGTAACTCTCAAAGCGTTCGATTTTGACAAATTACTTTTATCGTCTTAGCTAAGTTTGGGAATATACTTGATTTTACTTTGAAAAGTTTTCACGAAGTGGATTCCGGTATGTGAAATTAAAGTGATTTTTTTTTTCCTATAAATCTCTAATTCCCTTACTGGGTTCTTTGTTTGCATCAGTGCAAATCTCTTTGTTTGCAGAGTCTAACTTCATGGATCATGTATTATTCAAATCTCTTGATCTGATAAAGACTAATACTAATTTCAGAACTTGAGCTGAGTCAGATTCTTTTCCCTTAGGTAAGTGTTGCTTCATTGAGAGATATAAGCTATTAAAAAAAAAAACTACAGAGGGGAAAAAAAGAGGCTGCTCCAAGTAGAGTTCAGGGTTTCAATTTCTCGCCCTTCAGAGGTAGAGCTTGCTGCAGCACAACAGGGGGATGAAAAGGTCGAAGCCAACCAGAAGAGATGTGGCACTTTCTACTGAGAATCAAAGTATGTGAGAATTAAAGTATGTTTGTTATGGATTTGAGACTTTCCCTAGATGCCTTGTGCCCTGGAGAGACCACTGAATTGTCCTTCTAAATGGACCAGCTGGATACAGACCTTATTTTTATTGAGAGTTGTCAGGATAGAAGAGACGGGGGGCCTAATCATGTTCAGAGCAAGCAAGGGTTTAGCACATCAACCATTGGAGCTCCACAGTGAAAATAAACCAAGTTTTTCCTAAAAACATAGCTTGAAATTCATCACCCCTCATTTAACCCTTTGAACTCATAATAAATACAAAAGGCTATAATTGAATGGCTTTATATCTATGGCTAAATATATTATTATAGTTTTAAAATATTATTGTACTTTAAGCACTAGTTTAGTACTTTAAATATTTCAGTAACAAAGAACAAATTTTCTTGAGAAAGAATAGTCCAAAGGAAGAATATTGTCCCAAAGATACCTTAGCAAGACTTCAGGCAATAAAAACATGTGATTGATTGTTTTCTGTCGTTATTCAGTCACTAAGTCGTGTCCGACTCTTTGTGACCCCATGAACTGCAGCATGCCAGACTTCCCTGTCCTTCACCATCTCCCAAAATCCCGTCCACACTCTGCTCCACTGAGTCACTGATGCCATCCACCCATCTCATCCTCTGTCACCCCCTTCTCCTCCTGCCCTCAATCTTTCCCAGCATCAGGGTCTTTTCCAATAAGTCGTCACTTATTATCAGATGGCCAAAGTATGGGAGCTTCATCATCAGTCTTTCTAATGAATGTTCACGGTTGATTTCCTTTAGGATTGACTGGTTTGATCTCCTTGCTGTCCAAGGGACTCTCAAGGGTCTTGTCCAGCACGCCAGTTCAAAAACATCAATTCTTCAGCACTCAGCATTTTTTATGGTCAAACTTTCACATCCACACATGACTACTGGAAAAACTATAGCTTTGACTATATGGACCTTTGTGAGGAAAGTGATGTCTCTGCTTTTTAATACACTGTCTAGTACTCTTGCCTGGAAAATCCAATGGACGGAGTAGCCTGGTGGGCTGCAGTCCATGGGGTCGCTAACAGTCGGAGAGACTGAGCGACTTCACTTTCACTTTTCTCTTTCATGCATTGGAGAAGGAAATGGCAACCCACTCCAGTGTTCTTGCCTGGAGAATCCCAGGGATGGGGGAGTCTGGTGGGCTGCCGTCTATGGGGTCACACAGAGTCAGACACGACTGGAGTGACTTAGCAGCAGCAGCAGCAACAGGTTTGTCATTGCTTTTCTTCCAAGGAGCAGGCATCTTTGAATTTGGTGGCTACAGTCACTACAGTCACAGTCTATCACAATCCCGTCCATACTCTGCCTCTTCTCTATATATCCTATGCTTCCGTGGTAGAACTGAGCACTTCTTTCAACACAGCAGCTTAACACTTTCTACATAACTGAAGATATTGAAGCTACTTCAACAATCCTTACTGATTCAGTCTACCTTATTATAACATCTATTGTATTTGAACCAGATGTACCAGATGTATTATGTATATATGTATCAGAATTTACTAAGCAAAGAAAGTGGATGATGTGAGGAGAAGCCTAGGCAATGGGAAAAGTGTGTGAGTGGCACAGATAGATGTAGTATAAAGATATTTGATAAGATGGGTACTATTATATAATATGCATTTGGATGTTTTGATGGGTCTGTGGCTTGTAATGAAAAAAAAATTTCTATAAACCAAGCCATGCTAAGCATTTTCCAGTTATTACCTCCTTTAATCCTCATAACAAACACATAACGTTAGTGATGACATGAACTGCAACTTTACAGATAAGGAAAAAGGCTAAGCAAGATTAATTGTCTAAAGTTTGTATAGGATGAAACAGGACTGATCAGGTATATCTGATCACAGAGACTGTACCCTTTACCTAATGGGGATCTAGAAAATATTTAACAACTGACTCTTACCACATCTGAGAAATATAAAAGAGAGAGACAAAAAAGAGAAAAAAAAAAAATCCTCTTCCTCAACATTTGCTTACTTTCACTATACTCATACTTTCATTGTGACCAGTATCATGATACCAACAGGATATCATTACACATGGCTTTCAAAAGAGATGCTCATGATGGGCTATTGAGAATCACTACGAGCTGACATAAACAGACCATCACCTCTACCATTGTGTTCTTTGCTTCCTATTCCCATTTGTAATATGCCTCCTCCTCAAATGTTGTACTCTGCCTTGAATCAAATGCATACTCAAATATTCCTTGTGAAGAAATGAATAAATATTTATACCTATAAATTAACTACAATGTGGTTAATATACACACATCTTGGTAAAGTAATTTCCTGATTTTTGACATTTGGTCTCCAAAAAGCGGTTGCTGATAGTAAATCATTTAGTGGTATAAAAAAAAAAAATTTTTTTTTCAAATAAAATAGAGCAATATATAAGTAATGATTTTTAAAAATTGAATCTCTTTCCACTAGGTTCTGTGCATTTTGGCAAAATTAAATGGAGACTTTCAAAATTAATCATATAGTTCAATAAATGATGATGAAAATATACATATATTAGTTTTAACTTTCATGTTCTCCTTCATGTGTCTTCATCTTATGGAAATTTTGCCAATATATCCAAATGCAGGAAGTTCTTCAAATCTCCAGATTATTTTCATCATCATAATTAAAAGCTTTCCCATAAAATCTAAATCATTTTATTAAATCTAAATATCTATAAAGAGTAAGTGGGTCATACAGACCAAGGCACAACTCCTAGGAACCGAGAAATTTTTAACACCAATTTCATTTCTCTACTTAAAAAGAAAAGTATCTGAAAATTACATGAAATTCTACTTAAAATTGTGACACTTTTTTCAAAAAAAATTTTTGATTCAAGGATTTCAACATTTTGCTTACCGAAAACTAAGCTACCGAAAACTAGATTTTTATTAAACTAAACATGTCAACATATTTTTCTGCTCTCTTATATAAAATTCACTCTAGCTGGTGAATAGCTATGCATTTCCTTTGTGTTTCCTTTTAAAAGCTGAGTGATGAGCCTTGAGACATATTTTAAATGGAAAATGTTCAAGAAAAGCACTCTAAATTTGGAAGAGTTTTCAGTGTCAAATAGAAATGTTTTCTAAAGTTAAAATAATTTCTCTTATTCATGCTTTTGACTTTAATTATTTATTTTCTGTTTATGCTAATTTATTGGTTTAAAATTTCCTTTTGATTCTTTGAAGACAGTTCTCAATATATGCCTATGAAATGTTCCCTCATGCAGGAAGTTTCTTTACCATCTGAACCACCAGGAAGCCCCCTGTGAAAGGTTTGCCACCCCATGAATTCTAGCATGCCAGGCTTCCCTGTCCTTCACTATCTCCTGAAGTTTGCTCAAATTCATGTCCATTGAGTCAATGATGCCATCCAACCATCTTATCCTCTGGGGCCCCCTTGTCCTCCTGCCCTCAGTCTTTCCCAGCATCAGTGTCCTTTCCAACGAGTCAGCTCTTTGGCATCAGGTGGCCAAAGTATTGGAGCCTCAGCTTCAGTTTCAGCATCAGTTCTTCCAATGAATATCCAGTGTTGATTTCCTTTAGGATTGGTGGGTTTTATCTCCTTGTTATCCAAGGGACTCTCGAGTCTTCTCCAGAACCACAGTTCAAAAGCATCAATTCTTTGGTGGTCTGCCTTCTTTATGGTCCATCTCTCACATCTGTACATGATTACTGGAAAATGTTAATGAGTAATAAAGGCAAACTCCAAAATATAGCTTAGTCTTAATCCAAAAGAATAATCTAGTAGCACAAGAAAATTACTTGTCTTACTGAATGTGATTGCTTTGACCTGACTGCAGTATTAACAGAATCACTGGGTATGGTGTGTCCAGTACACTAACATAAGGAAACAACCACAAGTGGAATGGTGGACAATATTGCCTGGTAAATCTCTTCCTTGACTAAGCTGTAGGATCCAATGGAATGACACTATAATTACATGGAAAGCAATTGTCATATATTTGCCAAGAAATTACATGGTTGACAGTACTCTCTGAAAACTGTTATGCATTTCTAGTGCCAACAGCTATGTTAGCAGAAAATGAAATTAGAAACAACCACAGGAGGTATTTTTTTCTCATTTAGAAAACTATTTCATTTAAGAAGCAAAATATAATTTACAAGTAAATATTATAAAACTAAAAATAAAATGGAATGACTTAGAAGCACTTCTAAGAGCTATTGTTAAATATTTAGCCTAATGCTGGCTTTGTGGAAAAAACAAAGTCATTTACTACATGTCAAGCTTATTACACATCCTATTTTGAAAGTACCAGTACTATAAATCCATCTTTTCCCAGGTTATTCCTTCCAGACAAATGAATGTGTCAGATTCCAAGACAGGAATAACTATATATATATTTTTTACAACTTACACCTCTCTTCCCAAAATAATATAAAAGGCTTCTTTTATGCATTGGAAGAGTTAATATTGTAAGAATAGTTTTCCACTCAGAGCTATATTCAAGTTCACAAATGAATGGTTTTATGTTCTCATATCGTCAGCAGTCTTGTCTACATGGCAACTGTGAAACCAACATAAACACACACACAAAAAAAAAAACAGAGTTATATATGTTTTCAAGAATTTGTTTCGTTATAATAAATTATCTTCTTTAGCCAATGCATTTGGTTAATATGTTATCATGTGATATATATATATATATATACACACATATATATACAGACACATACACACACATATTTCCTTTTTTGGTTAAGCCAAAACATAGGTCAAACACAGAAGAAACTTAGTATTTAAAAAATCAACTTTTCTTGTCATATTTTTACTATATACTTTAGGCAGGAAGTTAGTTTTGCTGCAGAAAGGTTAAAATGCTTAGTACTGTGGGGGGAAAAGTAGCGTGTGCAAAGTATTATTTATAGTATCTAATATTTGTTAAAGAAAACAGATATACAGAAGATTGCATAATGTACGTACATAAAATATCTGAAAGGTTACATCAGGAGTTAGTGATGTTGATTACTTCTCAGAAGGACAGCAGGAAATAAAGAGAAGGGAGACACAAATTCCATATTTTTTTGGCAACTTTAAAATGTTATGCTGATTCCATAAATTATCTACTGAAAAATAATTTTAGTGTAGGAAACAAATACGTCCTTTAGTGTAGGAAACAAATATGTAATGAAAGGATTACAAAACTGGGATCAAAGGCTCAAATTAGAAGACTATAAATAAATAAATTGATAAACAGAGAAGACTATAGGACTACAAAGTAGAAGAAAGTAATTCCCTGGATTATAAGGAAAGCTGGCACTTCTCATATTGCAAAGTACAATGAGAAAAGGCATATCCTCTAATGGTGCATAAGCAGTTGGAAAACGAGGACCTTGAAAAGACAAGTTCAGGCCACATGGAACAAAGAGTAATATGGGACATAAAGAAGGCAAGCCGCAAATGTATTAACTTAAAAGAAATAAACAAGACTAGGCCCCCAGAACCCCCCACACACATACACACACTTGGTCTTCCCCGGTAGTGCAGTGGTAAAGAGTCCCCCTGCCAATGCAGGAGACGCGGGTTCAATACCTGGGTCAGGAAGATTCCCTGGAGAAGGAAACAGGAACCCACTCTAGTATTCTTGTCTGAGAAATCCTATGGACAAAGGAGACTGGAAGGCTATCGTCCGTGGGGTCACAAAAGAGTCAGATACAATTTAGTGACTAAACACCACCAGCACCTCCTACACACACACACACACACACACACACACACACAGATTCTATTTCTCATGTGAACTTCTTGGACACTGACTGACCTATGAAGATATTACCAACTGTTCCTCTCACAAAAGTGAGCCCCCTGTAGCCAGTTTTGGCTACATGACACCAATTTTTGGGAGAAGAAGCCTGGTAAAAACCTGATCAACCTAATTCTTTTGCCAGGAAATGTCAGATTTCAAAAGCCTGGCTGTAGTTTTGCTCTTGGTTTCTGTGAAATTACTCTGTTTAAGCTTGTGATTCACTCTAGACCATTCTCAACTGGGATTTCAGGAAAGAAGCCACAATCAACATGCTAAGGCCGTCATTTTTATATATGAAAATTAGGATGGAATTTGTTATATATTATCCTTGGGAAGACTGGGAAACAAGTCTTTCAGATCATTTTCTGTTTGAGATTCAAGGGAGAAGAGTCCCACTGAGACTATGCTACACCAAAGAACAGTTTTCATGTTAAAGAGGAAACTCAGAATAACTCAGTTCTCTATTTCAAGTTCTCATACCCTTTGCAAGGGGATATGGAGAACACAACAATACTCTTTGAAATCATACCATCTTCTCCCTTTATTTTCTGTTTCACTCCATAGTTGCTTCAATTTTTAAATCTCAAAACTATTCTGAGAAAATGTCCTTATTGTCCACATAATTTCATCCAGTCTTACAAGCCAGAGTAGCTAGCAAACAGTTATTTCCACTTCAGTGCTGTACTTTAAGACTGCCAAAGAACCAGGCAATGCATATCCCCAAGTGCACAGTCTGCAGGAACTGTGGTAATTCTATTATTCTAAATTATTCATGAGAACCTGCTGGTGTATTTTGTTCTTTCCACATATATTTCTCTCTCTTAATTTTGGCCCTATAACTTCTGAAACAGTTTTTTCCTTGCTTAACTTCATTTAATTCAACTTAATTTTTATTACTGAGGACACAAAGTTTATAACCAATAAATACACTTTATATACCTACTAAAAGTTTAGCCTTGAAAAGAGAATATTCCGGTATTTGCAAAGCTTATATTTAAGGTTTTTGTACACAAGGGAAAAAAGTTAAAAGAATATTAACATTAACTTAATAAAATTTAAATAAAGAAATAGCAAAACATTTTTATGATATAGTTTGGTTTAATCACTCTCAACCAATACTTTACAATTATTCATAAAGTCCTGAGTTTAACATATTAGATGAACATATCTTGATTATTGCTTTATCCTATCTTTTATCACTCAGCAAAATAATTTTGAGATTGATATGTTTTTTTATATGATAGTTCGTTTCTTTTTATTATTGAATAGCACTGAATCGACAAATCAGTTTATCAATTCATCTGATGAAAGATAATTGAATCTTTCCCATTTTAGCTGCTTTAAAATAAACTATTATAAAAAGTATTATGAGCTTTGACATAAAAGTTTTTTAATGGGCATAGACTTTCATTCTTCTGGGATAAATGACTGGGAGTTAAATGCCTATAACATATATTAAGCGGATGCTTAACATTTTACGACATCACCAAACTTTTCTGAAATGATTCTGCCATGTTTTATTCTATCCAAGAAATGTAGGAGACATCCAGTTCCGCTACCATTTTCGCCAGCATTTGGTGTATGGTCAGCTTTATAATTTATCATGTTCAGGTCAGTTCAGTTGCTCAGTCGTGTCCGACTTTATGTCATCATCTCATTGCAATTTGAAATTGCATTTTTCTAATCACTAGTGATGCTGAGCATCCTTTTTGTTTATTGCCATATGTACACTGTCATTGATTAAGTGCGTGCTCAAATATTTTACCTATTTGTAAGCAATTCTTTGTTATATCACTATTGAGTTGTGAGAGATCTTTGCCTTTTCTGTATAAAAACCACCTATCAGATATATAGTTTGCTAGATATCAGTTTTCCACTTGTTTCTGCATTCTCCTCATAGTGTCTTTCAAATAAAAGTTCTTTTAAATTTTGATGAAACTTTTTTTAATATAAATTTATTTATTTTAACTGGAGGTTAATTAATTTACAATATTGTATTGGTTTTGCCATGAAACTTTTATTAGTTGTGCTTTTGATTGTGGTAGCTCAGAAATATTTACCTTATCACACATATCATGAAGATTTTTCTATGATTTCTTCTAGAAGTTTTATAACATTTGGTTTTATATTTAGGTATATAATCTATTTTGAGTTACATTTTACATATAATATAAGGCATCAATCAACTGGGTTATTTTGCATATTTATATACAATTATTCCATGCCATTCTCTTTTTTAAATTGCTATCTCCCCACAAAATTGTTTTTCACTTTTGCCAAAATTAATTGGCACATGTTTGTTTAGGTCTGTTTCTGAATTCTCTGTTCTAGTCCACTGATGTATTTCTCTATACGAATTCCAAACTACACCCTGCTGATTACTGACCATCACAATAAGTCTTGAAATCAAGTAATACATCTTGCTATTTGCTATCTCTTTGTACCTTCTGTTGTTTGTTTCAATTTGTCTATTTTCCTGACAACTTTTCGACTAACTATTCTTTACAATTCTAACTTTCAATTTCTCCTTTGTTGGCTACTAGTATAAAAACTTTGCAACACTGTATTTCCTCCTAGTCTTTTTTGCTATTGTTTTATATGAAAATTGTTTTATTTTAGGCACTTTTGATGGTGATTTTCAAGGTGACACAATGATAAAAAAATTTGCCTGCAAATGTAGGAGATGCAGGAGATGTGGGTTTAATCCCTGGGTTAGGGATGTCCCCTAGAGTAGGAAATGGCAACCCACTCAAGTATTCTAGCCTGGAAAATTCAATGGACAGAGGAACTTGGTGGGCTATAGCCTATGGGGCGGGGAAGGCAATGGCACCCCACCCCAGTATCCTTGCCTGGAAAATCCAATGGATGGAGTAGCCTGGTGGGCTGCAGTCCATGGGGTCGCTAACAGTCGGACAGACTGAGCGACTTCACTTTCACTTTTCTCTTTCATGCATTGGAGAAGGAAATGGCAACCCACTCCAGTATTCTTGCCTGGAGAATCCCAGGGATGGGGGAGCCTGGTGGGCTGCCATCTATGGGGTCACACAGAGTCGGACACGACTGAAGTGACTTAGCAGCAGCGGCAGCAGCCTATGGGGTCGCAAACAGTCAGACACAACTAAGCATATCACATGCATTTCTTACTAATACATTATTCTGTTTAAAAACGTGATCTATTAACAGCTTTGGTTTTTATCTTTAGTTGCTAAGTCATGTCTGATTCTTCTGTAACTCTTTTGTACTGTAGCCAGCCAGGCTTTGTCCATTGGATTTCCCAGGCAAGTCTACTGGAGTAGGTTGCTATTTCCTTCTCCAGGGGATTTTCCCAAGCCAGGAATGGAACCCATGTCTTCAACACTGCTGGTGGATTATTTACTGCTGAGCCACCAGGGAAGCCCTTTAAACAACTTTATTGAGATATAATTCACAATCCATACTGTTCCTTTGAAGTGTACAGTTGGATATTTTCAGTGTACTAGAAGCACTGTATCACCATCACTGCAATTTAACTTTAGAACAATTTAAGTAAGGAAGTAAGTGTTAGTCACGCAATCATGTCCAAATCTTTGCAACCCCATGGACCGTACCCACCAGGCTCCTCTGTCCATGGGATTCTCCAGGCAAGAATGCTGGAGTGGATTGCCATTCCCTTCTCCAGGAGATCTTCTCAACCCAAGAATTGAACCCAGGTCTCCTAGATTGCAGATGGATTCTCTACCATGTGAATCAGGAGAAAGGCCCTTCTTAAAAAAACCCAGACATAACAGCTGTCACATCCCATCTCTCTCCTGAGGCCCAAGCAAGTCATATTCTGTCTCTATAGGTTCACCAGTTATAGCCATTTCATATAAATGAAATAATACAATAACTGGTGTCTTGTGACTGGCTTTCTTCACTTAGTACAATGTTTTCAAAGCTCATCCATGTTGCAGCATGTATCAGCACTTCATTTCCTTTTATTGCCAAATAGTATGCAATTATATGAATGTACTATATTATTTTCATCCATTCAGTTGTTTCCACCTTTTAACTATTATGAATAATGCTTCAAGAAACATTTGTATATAAGTGTACATTCACATCCATTCATGTGGATGTATGTTTGTTTGGTTTGTTGTTTTTTTTTCAATAGAAATGTACCCATTTCTTTTGAGTAGAAATGGAATTTCTGGGTAATTAGATAACTTCATGCTTAATTTCTTAAGTGATTGCTAAACTCTTTTCCAAAGTGGTTACACCATTTTATATTCCCACCAGCAATGTATAAGGCTCTCAGTTTCTCCATATCCTTGCCGACCTTTATTACATGTCTTTTTGATTTTTGCCATCCTGTGCTGTGTTCAGTCACTTCAGTTGTGCCTACTCTTTGTGACCTACGAACTGTAGCCCACCAGGATCCTCCGCTCATGAGATTCTCCAAGAAAGAATACTGGAGCAAGTTGCTGTGCCCTCCTCCAGGGGATCTTCCCAACCCAGGAATCGAACCCATATCTCCAGGGTCTCTGCAATGTAGGCAGTCTTTACCCACTGAGCCACCTGGGAAGGCATCCTAGTACATGTAAAGTAGGATCTCTTTATAGTTTTGTTTGCATTTTCTCTAGTGACTAATAAATTTTAGCATTCTCATATAATTATTGGCCATTTGCTCATCTTCTTTAATGAAATGTCTATTCAAATACTTTGCTCATTTTAATTGGGTTGTTTGTCTTTTTATTGTAAAGTTACACTAGTGCTTAATCTGTTCTGGATGCAAGTTCCTTAACAGGTTTGAAAATCAATGTCTATTTAAAATAAACCCAAATGGGGTTTTGATAATAATGCATTGAATCCGTAGTTTAATTGAGGGAATATTGCCATTCCAAAAGTATCAAGTTTCACTCAAAAAAACATGAAATGTCTTACTTATTTAATTTTTGGTAATGATGTTTTATAATTTTCAATGCACATGCTTTTGTTAAATTTATATTTAAGTATTTTATTCTTTTAGATGCTATTATAAATGGAATCACTTTAATTTTACTTTCAGGACATTTATTCCTATTTTATAGAAATGCAATTGATTTTTTTAATATATTGATCTATATACTACAGTCTCATTAACTTCTTTTTTAGTTACAATAGTGTGTGTGTGTATATCTCTGTGTGTGTATTTTTCAAGATAATCTACATTACAAGACCATGCCATCTGTAATGATAATTTACTTTTTCTTTTACAATCTGTATGTGATTTATTTTATTATTTTGCCTAATTACCCTAGCTAGGATATTCAGTACAATGTTAAATAGAAGTGGCAAGAACAGACTTCCTGTCTTGTTCCTGATCTTAACAGTAAAGCATTTTCTTCCACCACTAAGTATAATGTTAGCTGTGGACTTTTGTAGATGGCCTACTTTTGTATATGACTGAGGAAATTCTCTTCTCTTCCTAGGTTGTTTGGGAGTTTTATCATGAAAATGTGTTGAATTTTTTCCAAATATTTTCTGCATATACTTCCAGTAACCCTTGAACAACTCAGGGGTTAGAGGTGCTAAACATCTGTGCAATCAAAAATCTGCATGTAATTTCACAGTTGTCCTCCATCTCTAGGGTTCTGCATCAACAGATTCAACAGTGTGTCTATTATGTAGCAAGACAGTATGCATTTATTTTTAAAATATCTGCATATAAGTGGACCTGTGCCATCACACCTGAATTTAAATGATGGTATGGATTTTAGCCTTTACTTAACTAGAATGATGTACTATACTAATTGATTTTCAGATGTTAAACAAAGCTACCATTCCTGAGATTTACATGGTCATAATGCATAACTCATTGAACTGAACTGAACTGA